>CM032640.1:17061346-17085971 GCA_019097785.1 Fraxinus excelsior
TGTGCCGTTCAACCTTTAGAACTTATCAAAGGATTAGGCACCATTTGTGACGTTCACAAATCGAGGTTCAAATGAGGTGTTACATCGATTTGAAAGGATGCTTGGGGATGTGAACGACAAATTGGACAGGCTGGACACAAATGTTGCTGATCTTCATCGAGGGCAACATACAGAAGCATACAATGCAAGAAGACATGGTAGAAATCTTGGTGGAAAAAGTGTTGATCAAAATACGTGCAATAGCAAAACAATATTCCTTCATTCAAAGGAAGGCGTGATCCAGAGGTATACTTGGTATGGGAAGAAAAAGTGGAGTTTATATTTGATTCTCATGGTTACTCTGACGAGAGAAAGATAAAGTTAGTTGTAAGTCAATTTGTAGATTATGCTATAATTTGGTGGGATCAGTTGACAACTTCTAGTTAGAGGAATTATGAGAGACCTATTGGAACTTGGGATGAGTTGAGAGCTATTATGAGGAAACGATATGCACCTAATCACTATTTTAGGTGTAAGAGTGATAAGTGTGAAAGAGTTTTTGAGAGGATCCTAGGTGTGATGGAGTTGAGAAGTCAATTGGGGGGAGGTAATGAGAGTAGAGAGCAAACAAAAGATGAAGAAAAGCCACAAGAGGGAAGAAAAGTTAGAAGTGAGCTTGCAAGAAAATGAAAATGAAGTTGAGAGGGCTTTAGTGAGAACTAACAATTCACTCCCTAGGTTGGCTATTTCTATCTTGTAGGTTTTTGAACATATTGGCGTCCATGAAAGCAAGCCTATTGGGATACCACCTAATCCAGGCATTGAGCATCGACTTATGAATGAAATTAACATGCCCTACCTCATCTTAGATATCTCTCTAATACCGGAGGTTGACTTTGTGATTCCCGAGGTGACGAAGGAGTTTTAAAGGCATTGGAAAGAACTTTTATGCAGTAGGTTAAATTATCAAGGTGAAGTAATGGGATAGATGAGTCCATTTGTAGTGCCATTGTTACAAACACCTAGGCCAAATAAGATAAGGAGGAAACACTATGACATGCCAACGAAGGTTATTTTTGGAGCATCACAAACTTGCGAAAGGAAGCTGTTGGGACGAGCACACTTTGATCTAAGTGTTGGCTATCGGGTGTTCATACGAAAAAGGCGGGTTCAAATTTAAAAGAGGTCCAAACTACATCCTAGGGGAGATGGATCATTTCACGTTCTTGACATGATTGGAAACAAGGGCTACAACTTGGGTTCGGATTCGAGGATGAATCCTTTTGAAGAGGAAGAGTATGATATGATCCGAGATAGACAATCACTTGGTCGAGTCACACGAGTCAAGGGTTCAACCAATGGAGTTCAAATGAGTGAAGTTGACAAGCCAATATTTAAGTTTCGTGAAGGGCTCGGAAGCCGAAACGAGTTTGATTCAATGTTTGAAAGATATTTGGAAAGAAAACGAGTTGCGTGAATTACAATGGGCATAACTCTCAACTCGGGTGTCGGATTTTCATCCATGAGTACATTTCAGAAATGGCACAAAATTCTACATAAGGCAACACGGGCGCATGGTACTTTTGGACTTACAATCTCACAAATACATGCCGAGAACAAGTTGGCGAAAAATTTCCAATTTTTGTGGTAGTTTCATAGTTTGACTTAAAATACCATCTTTTTATCATCTTTTGTGATCTATTTGAATTAAATACGAGATTAGGATCTATTATTATTTGAAAACTAAGACTTTTGACATAATGAATTGAGAATTTCTCTCTCATTGTTCTTGATTGAACATGTACCGAACTTATCAAATATTGTTATATTTGTGACGTTCAACCCTTAGAACTTATCAAAAGATTAGGCACCCTTTGTTGCGTTTGCAAATCGAGGTTCATTGGTTTTGTAATCAAGAGATCATTTAAACTTTGTTTTTATTTGGTTGAATGGTTCAATAATTTGCGGGTCGAAATTCTACCGTCTACAATATGAATTTGGGCTTTCCTTGGGGTTTTCAAATTAATTCCGCGATTTCCACGCATATCCCGTTCCCAATTTCACGTCATTTGGTGTCTTACAACTTGGCTTGATGATAGTGAGAGGTGATGAATAAATATCTCGCGATGCTAGAAATAAGCATTAGGCGAGGCAGGGAATAAGTTTTTCACAGCTCTTAAACTATCGGAGTCTTATAAGCGGCCTCTAATAGAAGAAGTCTTACAACTTAGCTCGACGATAGTGAGGGTGAGAAATAAACATCTTGCAAAACAAGAGATAAGTATCTAGCAAGTTAGGGAATAGACATCCTGCGAGTAGCTCTTGAACTATCGGAGTTTTATAAGTGGCCTCTAATAGGTAAGGTCTTACAACTTGGCTCGACGATAGTAAGATGCGAGGAATAAATATCTTGCGAGGCCAGAGATAAGCATCTAGCGATCTGCTTCTTCCTTTTTTAAGAAACAAGAATTCTAAGATACCGTCTCTTCCTTTATTCAAAGAATGATAACTTTAAAAAAACACAGTATCCTTGTTTATTCAAGGAACGAGTACTCCAAAATACTGCTTCTTCCTTTTTTCAAGGAATGAGTCCAAAAAATGTCGCATCTTCCTTTATTCAAGGAATTAGTATTCTAAAAACGCCGCCTCTTCCATTAGTCAAGGAACGAGGACTCATAGAATGCTACATCTAATAATAAGAGATCCATGAGCTTGACTTTCATTGAAAGATGCAAGATCTTACAAGCCAGTCTTGGACATACGAGGTATTAGAGCTTCCCTCAATAGAGATGATGATCAAGAGGGCTCTGAATAAGAGAAATTCGAGCTGGGCGTTTTATTGAACACCCATCGTCCATTCTTGCAACTTGGAATTGTCTGCTAAGTATATAAGAAATTATTTTACTGATGGTTGCAAGGTGTTGTTCTTTAATCACGCCTTGGAATAAACAAAATCTGATTGGGGCATTTTGTGGAGTAGTTGATGTGCATAATTATAATTCATAATTTCCACTATACATTGTATATGTTTTAAACCAGAAAATTGAACCCATGTTTACCTTTACAAAATTTAGCAGAGAAGTCCTTCGAACCATATTTGCTGTGCCAAATTTAGTTGCAATGCAGAGGAAGAAAATTCTGATCCACTATGTAAAACCACGGCAGATTTATTATTCCCCAAATGACAATATCATTATACTCCAGCTAGTAATCATCAAAATGATGTGCATTTGAAGCCAAAAAAACATTCAGTGCCACAAACATTAATCGTTATCCCAAGCACATAAATCTATCAATTATCCTTTTAGAAGTAACAACCCAATAACTTCATCAATTTCCAAGTAGATATCAAAATCTGGCAACTAGTTGTACTATGAAAATAAATCCTAGGTCCATGGGTCCATTCACTTAACCTAAAAATAGAACACAAAAGATGTCTTCCAAGTTTATAGGGCCAACTAATTTTTGATTTACTAGGAAGTGATGGAGCCTTAGGAAAATAAATACCAAAGCTCAATTCTAAACTACCCAAAAGCTCAACTAGAAGTCCAAATTGGTCCTCGGCTTTTTGATTGACAAATAGCTTCTGACCACAATATACAAGTAAAAATACCTGCACAAGCCTACTTTAATTGCCAGCAAGAAAACACCACTAGGAGGAACTTGTCACTGTCAGATTAAATGCTAGCCAATGTACCATAGCTGTCATGGATTGCCGATCACTGTGGTGCTGCCAGGTGTTTCCTCTTGTCCCAGTGGTTGCCTAAATGGCTTTTGTTGGAGGCTAAGAAATCTCATTTCCTTGGATTTATGCTTCAATGCTATGAAATGTTTCCAGTTTGATAAACACTAATAGTTTCTTCTCCCTCAGCATTCTCATGGTTTTCAATTTGGAAAATATGTAATTTAATAACTAAGTTCGACCTTATGTGTGGAATTACCCTAATTAAAATAACAAGTCAATTTTAATTAGTTTTTAGATGGTTAAGCACACAATCCAATTTTCCTAAGTTGAATTACCGCAATTGTAATATTTGAAAAGCAATAAATAATACAAAGTTTGATGACGGAGAAATCAAACTAGGTAAAAACTCCAGATCAAACCAATTACCTCCACTCAGACAACGTGGGTTATAGTTCAATTTCATACTAGTTCTACTAGCTATTGTAAACCCTGTAACTCCAAGATCTGTCGTTCTTTCTAGGCTCACAATCTACTAATGTATATACCATCTAGCCAACCGCTAGATCTCCTGATCTATCTCATGTAGCTTTCAATATCCACTGTAAATTCCAGACTCACAATCTTTTACCAAGATTTATTATATCAGTTTTCCAATCTTTTACACACGTCTCTTCCAAGTGGGTAGCCAAGAATCACATATTCTTGTTCTTTTTTCTGCGCTTGAATCCATTCCTGAAAGTGTTAAGGAAGCTAGGTGTTTTGGATTAATGAACCTTGATGTTTTCCTAAAACTCAGTTGCTGGATCACAAGAATGATGTGGATGAATCAATCACTGAATTTTCTTCTTGGATCTCTCAAACAATGATATGAAAGTGTTTTGCAATTGTAGCATAATGAAAAACCTCTTGAAATTCGTCCCAGACATCTATATTTATAGTTGGGGACGCTTATGTGTTATGGTTTGTGTAATACTCTTCAAAATCACGAATTAGGTCTATCTGCATAAATATGTCACTCGAGCAAGGGAGCCTATCGTTCGAGGGATAGTGAAGCGAAAGGCGAGCGACAATGTTTCTATTTCCACTGCTCAAGCCAAGTCATGGCGATAGTCTAGCGAAATTTTAGCGCTGCATTTTCACTATTTTCAACCTCTAATCCTAACCTAATTCATCTAAACAAAATTGCATCTAAGTCATTGACTTTTTACAAGTGTTCAATTAAGACCATTTTGTTTACAAACATGTCAATTACAATATTGGATCTAACAATCTCTCCCTTGGAATTTTGTTACAAAACCATACAAATAAAGTAAAGGAAATAAAATACATCAAGCTAAACTCCTCAATCTATACCACCCAAGTTGCTCAAGTTCTTCTATTTATTGTATTCCTTGGTATAATTGTTTCCTAAAATTAAAAACTCAATACCCAGTGTAAAAGCACGTGATACAGGAAATCAAAGACTCGTGAACACAAATAAGCATACTAGTTTGAGACATGACATTAACGTCAATCATAACATCAACCGGAACATTAACATCACAAAATATCAAAACTCAAACAGTTATGCATATGATATGCAATACACAATCTCTCCCTTATTGCAAACTCTTAATATTTTTATGTAGTAGGCAAATGTATCTATGTCTCTTCCCAACGACCCTTCAGACATAAAATGCAAAACTCAAATTCATTTAATAATTTAATGACCCCCCTGTGTATATTCTATCTCCTCATTTTTGTCACAAATAACTAAGGGTGCAATTTCAAATTCAATTTTAACCATGAATATACAACAGTCTAAATTAGTTGATAGCATGCACAAGCATAATTAACAAGTAGTAAACGTTCCCACATACTCAGGTTAGATCAGAATGAAGTAAACAGTATAAGTAACTCATGTGTACAAAGTGTCACTAATCCAATGGAAACAGGACTCCAAACCTTAATTTTGTGAGAAAGGACATGCTAAATATCGTTGCCAATAAGTATATTCTCCTACTAATGAAAATCCAACCATAAAGCACAGTAGGGCCTTTAAATAAAAACTCATTTTGTATCATATTTTTTTTTCTCCCTTGACTTTTTGAATATATATTTTTCACATATATTTCAATATTTTAAGTGCATAATTATTTTTCATATCTTAAGTGCAGACTCTTCTCCATTGAGCAACTAAAATGACTCACGTAGCGAGATTTAAGCTGGTTAACCCAAGTCAATTGACCATAGGAACCAAGCTATAAGAAACCCCGCAGGCTTAATTGCTCGAGTCAAATAGGTTTCGAAGAAAAATATAAGATATTGAGCTTTTTATTATCGGGAATAAATTTGAGCTTATGTCTAATAAATAATGTTAATTCATGTTCAAAGTCACTTTACTAACATGTGACTACCATCCCAAATCTTACACACGCGATAGTGTCACACTAATAATATCATAGTGTGTGCAGTACAAATAATACATGAAGACACATATACTAAGTATTCCATAAATAACCTAAATCAGCAATGAAAACTATGTTACAACTCATCGATTAAACCCATACTTGATCACAACCACAAGTTCAGGAATGTTATATATCATGCTGTAAAAACAAATTCCATCAAATTTTTATTTTTCAATTTTTCTTTTAAAACATGAATGCACCATGTATAAAAAATGTCAAACACACAAATAAAAATAAAATAAATAAATAAAAAGTATGCATAAATTTTCTACATAGAAAACAAATAAACAAACATGATGCATACATAAATCAATGTCACACAATGATAAAACAAGAGCGTGCACCAGAAAATATCTAATCAGTTAGGTATGCAAATACTCTTACCTTTAAGAGCACCATAATCTATTTTACAATTTTTTAGATCACTTCTCTTCACCTAAACTTGCCTAGTGACATGAATATTCCTATTCATCAGTGTCATTAACTTCGTCAATTGACTCACTTGATTAGTAAGAAAGTCAATATGACCAACAAACTCATGATTCTTATTTCTATTTAAGTTCAGGTTTCTATTTCTGTTTAGGAAATGATGACACATAGGCTTTATGTATCATAACTCACCACAGTTAAAACATGTAGGGATAAACCTAGGACCAATGCTATGTGGACGCTGACGTCTATTCCTAGGTCGATAGGCCCTACGCTGTCTAATAGGTCTCTATCTAACAAATCACTTATTCTTAAGATCGGGGTTAGGCACAAATTTGGGTTGGTCAGTGGCAGGGACAAATGTGGTCTTGGACGAACTAGCACTCTTGTCCTTAAAACCTAGACCTCCCTTATTTGCAACTGACTTGCCCATTTTTAAAATGTTATCTAACTTTTTAGGACCACTAGAGAAGGCAAGCAGTTGAGAGTTAGAATATTCTAGATTGCTCAGAAGGTTCATAACCTGGATTTCTATGGACTCTTTCTCAATGGTCAACTCGTTGACTCTTCTAGAGGACTTCTCAAGCTCACTGGCGAGGTTTTTAATTTGTCTCTAAAGTTTCATTCAAGGACTTCGTTTCACTCGTGATCGAGGTAGATTCCTTAATCTGCGTTACTAACTTCTCATTTTCCAATTCAAATTCCTTATTCTTCGCACTCAATGCTCTGTTTTTAGTAAAAATCTTAACACTCTCCTCATACATTTTATCATAAGCCTCTTGGATATATTCCTCACTCAAAGACTCTTCATCAAAATCCCCATCACTATCTAAGTTCTTTCCTCTTTCACTTTCCTAGTTAGATCATTCTTAACCCTGGTAATGAAGGCTACAATATTTTCACTGTCTTCACGAACGGATCTCACATTCAGAATCTCCAAGCTAGACTTATCGTCAGTGAGAGTAGCATTTATAGCCTTCTCCTCACTTTTCCTCTACTGGGACACTTTCTCTTCACATGGACGAAACCTTGACAATTATGGCACCCACATATTCAGATTTTTCCCTAGATTCACTCGGGCCACCTTTGTGTCTCTCTCGAGGGTTATTTTTCTTCCTAAACATATTTTGGGATTTTTTAGCCAGGTAAGCTAACTCCTCATCCAGTGAATCAGAATCAGAAGATTCAGTCCTAGTGTTTCTCATGGATTTCAAGGCCAAATATTTATCTTTAATAGGTTTATCTAAGGTCAGCTCATACATCGAGATAGATCCTACTAACTCCTCTAACTTAATGGAATTTGTCTTTACTTTCTTCAATAGCAGTGATTTTAGATCTAAATCGCTCTGGTAAGCATCTAAGAATTTTTTCTAACAATTTTTTACTCATGTATTTTATGACCTAGGTTGAAACTAGAATTTACTGTATCATTTAAACTTATATAAAATTCATCAAATATCTTATCCTCTTTCATCATAATTTCTTCAAACATGGTGGTCAACATCTGTATCTTAGAGTTTTTAATAGCCCGAGTTCCCTCGTGTGTAGTCTGTAGAATATCCCAAACTTCTTTAACAACTTTACACATAGATACTCTCATAAATTCTTCAGGGGACACTGCCATAAATAGGGCATGTAAAGCTTTGCTATTCCAGTTACACTCATATAAGTTTATTCTAGTCTAATTTATGATGGGTGTGAGGTTCACTACGTTGTCTACAGTTGTAGAAGGGGCACTCCAACCATTCATCACACTCAACCAAATTCGTCCATCCATAGATTTTAAGAATGCTCTCATTCTAACTTTTCAATAAGCATAGTTAGTGCCATCAAAGTATGGTGGGACGAACAACGAATTACTCATCTAGACAAATTAAGGTCAAGAATCGAAATTAGGCTCTGATACTAATTGAAAATACGTAGTTTAATAACTAAGTTCGACCTTATATGCGGAATTACGCTAATTAAAGCGACAAGTTACTTTTAATTAGTTTCTAGATGGTTAAGCATACAATCTAGTTTCCCTAAGTTGAATTACTATAGTTATAATATATTGAAAGCAATAAAAAAACACAAAGTTTTATGACGGAGAAACTCAACTGGGTAAAATATTTAGGACCAAGTCAGTTACCTCCACTTTAAACAATGTGGATTACATTTCAATTCCAAACTAGTTCTACTAGCTATTGTAAACCCTGCAACTCCAAGATATGCTGTTCTTTCCAAACTCATGATTTGCTACCGTATATACTATCTAGCCAACCTGCTAGATTTTTCGATCTACATTCTCTAGCTTCTATGATTCATGTAAATTCCAGACTCACAATCTTTTACCAAGATTTACTGTATCAGTCTTACGATCTTCTACATGCGTCTCTTCTAAGTGGATAACTAGGAATCACCTATTCATATTCTTCTTCCTGCACTTGAATCATTTCTTTAAAGTGTTAAGAAAGCCAGGTATTTTTGATTAATGAACCTCGATGCTATCCGAAAACTTAGTTGCTGGATCACAAGAATGATGTGGATGAATCAATCGTTGGATTTGTTTCTTGGATCTCTCAAACAATGATATGAAAGTGCTTTGCAATTGTAGCGCAATGAAGCAACATCTTGAAATTCGTCCCAAACATCTATATTTATAGTTGTGGACGTTTAGGTGTTATGAGCCGTGTAAAAACTCTTCAAAATCATGAATTAGGTCTGGCAGCATAAATATGTCGCTCGAGTGAGGGAGCCTATCGTCCTCACTCGAGCGACAGCGAGGCGAAAGGTGGGTGACAATGTTTCTGTTTCTATCACTCGAGTCAAGTCATGGCAATAGTCTAGCGAAATTCCAGCATCGCATTTTCCTTATTTTCAACCTCTAACCCTAACCTAATTAATTTATACAAAATTGCATCCAAGTCCTTGACTTTTTACAAGTGGTCAATTAAGACCCTTTTGTTCACAAACATGCCAATTACAACATAGGACCTAACAAATTTGATGTTGGAAATTTCTTTTCAAGATCTGTTTTTAATTATCTCACAAATAGATTCTTGTTTGGCCCCTTTATTTTCAGCTAATTACTCATCTTTTGGTAGTATAGCTGTTTAGTTTGAGGCTTGGTTGTATATGTGAAGCAACATCTCTAGTTTTTTTGGATAGTATGTAGCATTTACCAGCCATTGTTTTGAAATGAAGTTAAATGAAGATGATGGGTGCTATGATTGACTCCAGTATTAAACAAATTAGCTTTGCTGGGGTTGAAGTTTAATTCATTTTATTTTTCTTCACCTTTCATGGATGTTTCTTCTTCCATTGATCGGAAATAACCATTTCTCATGGGGGACTTTTCAACCATTCTTCAAACCTTTTTCGGTGATAAGCCTTTTTTCTTCTACTTGGTGGCTGAATTTGCTATTTCGATCCAATGAACTTCCCAAACAATCCATCTTTTCCGATCAATATTTTCCAGCCATCTTTTCCTCTATCATCTTTCTTCAGATTTTTCATCTAGGAACTCATTTTGACGGTTGGTCTATTTTTAACTTCTAATCGAAAAACTCATTTTCAAGAAAAATATCCTAATCAGTCGCCCAAATTTCTTCACTTCAGGAAAAAAAATTCAGCTTTTTCTCACGTGTTTTCCTCGTGGTTAACCGTATCGATTTCCTACGAGCAGTGCCAATCTATTGACCTTAAAAAATACACCGACGGAATTCCTTCCACATCCCATCAACTTAGACATCACCTACACACTAGAACACTTCGTTAGGAGGCAAATGCCGCCGGTTCAAAAAAATGTCCAACGACTATTTGCACTCCAATGGTTAAGTTAACTGTCAGATGAGAGAAAAAGAGAGTGTAAGATAGGGATGGGGATTCGGACATGGTTAAAAATCATACCTTTGTGAGAAATGAAATCACACGTATATAGGAAAACATAAATAGGCCTCGTAGGTAATGGGCCGAGCCCAAGATGCAAATTATTTATTTAAATAAAGACAATCTAATGAATAATAAATGCCACGTAATTTATAAGTGTAACAGTAACCAAGAACTAGGAGTGTTGAGTGCAAGCGGTCCGTTTTGAGATTTTTTTAATATGTTTTCAAATCAAATTGTTTAAAACTGTTTAAGAAAATCCAAATCTTTTAAAATGGTTTGCCAAAAACTTAATCTTAAACCTAACATGTTTGGTTCAGTTTTAACTTCGATTGAGTCGTAATTCTTGTTCACTTTAATTTCATTAGTTGATTGGCTAAAAAGTCTTTATTGTCAATAAAAGAAAAGAAAAATTGCAGTCACGGTACCAAGCATTTCACTTTTACGCAGACTTGACACAAACCTTTACTTTGTTGCATCCATGATACCAAACCTTGTAAAAACTCATCTGAAGTCCAAATTGATGAAAAATGTTAATTTGACCATTAGTTGACCGAATAATTACCTATCCAATGATGGCGCCATCGCTATCTCCTCCATCTCCATCACACCACCACAACATTTACACCTCAAATCCACAACCACTACAATCCACACCCTTCCGTCCACATCCTCCACTTCATCTTTTTCACAAATTTCTAATAGAGGATAGGTCAACGGATTTCACTTCAACAGTTTTAATAGTGAAAGCTCGTGAAAATAATTCAAAAACTCATTCATTGTCTCCATAAATGACCTTCCAAGCTGATACCATAGGAAAAAATATTTTCACGATACATCCTTTCGAAAGTGAATGCTAGGAATTAGAGAAACTTACATTGCACATATTTTTTATGTTATATATATCAACAAAGTATAACTCAAATCAATAACGATGGAGAACTCGTCGATGTGTGCAAGGGTGTGGTTCATATTGGAAAAGAAAATCACTAATACTATACTGGCTCGAGAGATCAAGAAGATACAAAGTGGCTAGGAAAACTTGAGATTCTATGAGAAATTATACACCTAGAACTGGGTTGTGTATGGATAGGATCAAAAATTTGTGAAAAAGATGAAGTAGAGGTTGTAGATGGAAGGGTGTGGGTTGTTCAAGTCGCTTTGTGGACGAAAGGGTACTGGTTGTGGATTTGAGGTGGATATGATGTTGTGGTGTTATGGAGGTGGAGAAGATGGCAGTGGTGTTGGCGTTGGGTGGGTGCGGTGGAGCCATTTGGTAGTGGTGGTGGTGGTAGTTTTGGAATGGGATTGGATATGTGTGGGGTGGATGGAGAAGAATAAGTTATTTGATTTTTTGTTTTTGGTTTTGGTTTTTGATTTTAATTAATTTAGTTGATTTTTATTATTTTATTAAAAAATGTAAAGTTACGATTTTAACTTTTTAAAATTAGTTAAAATTATTGTCGAAGTTACTATTTTAACCTTTTAAAAAAGTTTTCATCCATTTAGATTTCATATGCGAGTTTTTACAAGATTTGGTACCGTAGATGCAATAAATTAAATGTTTGGATTAAGTCTGCAAAAAAGTGAAAATTTTGGTATCATGGCTACAATTTTCCCTAAAAAAAAAAAACCCTATAGTTCCATTTAAATACCAACTAAACCACAATAAAAACCATGTGAAATTGTTTCCCTCGCTTTTGTAGGCTAAATTTGTATCGAGTACAAAGATTTCACAGAATAGACACAAAGGGCGGCCCCATATGAAGCATTACTCATCTGTATTTGTGCACATTAAAGGTAAATCTGTATTTGTACAGATTAAAAGATAATATAAAGTCACAGTACAACTCTATTAAACAAGATATAAAACTATAAAAAACGAATCACGCTACGCGTACAAATTTGGTTTACAAAATTTGTTGACAAAATAAGTATGACAAGTCTCGGCCATTGTTTTTGAAATCATTGACCTAAATCTTGCCACACTTATTTTGTCAACAAATTTTGTAACTCAATTTTGTACAACTAGAGTAATTGCAGCTAATATATTATTATGGCACACAGTATAGATGCTAATCCACCTGAATGTGACTTGAAGACCGTTTCAATTGAAAATCTCATTTCTGTCCTCTTAGGGTTAACTGAAATTAGAAATATACACCATCAATGGATATTATTGTTAGAGGGTAAATTTGAAAAACAAAATGATCAAATACATTGGAGGAAAAGTCCATTAAACAATTCAATTAATTTAGTTGTACGAAATTGGTTTACAATAAGAAGATTTTTATGTGGATTAAATCTTTTATCATTTACCATTTTATATATCATACAATAAGTATAAAAAAAACTTATAAGTTTGGAATAGTAAATTAAAAAGTATAAAAAATAATATTTTAATCAACGTGTCGATGAAGATTGTGTCGAAACGTTTTTGAAAAGTCGTGTGCTACCGTGTGACATGTTGCATAGCAGCACTTCTTAGCAAAATGGAGTTGAATAGATTTGGAGAAATTAAAAATGGGAATTTCAAAAAATGTCCACTTTTCCTTGGCCATTTGCAAAAATGTCCAAAATTTCTTACATGTCTATTTTACTAAAATTTAGACCAAAATGTTCTTAATGAAAATTTCAAATTCCACTGCTATTACAAATGTTCTCATATAATAATTAAAATTGTGTAGCAAATAGAAATTTGACACATAATCTATGCTATCTATTTGAAAAAGTACAAATATCCATTCATGCATTAAATGCTACCTACTCCCTAGAAACTGGTCAATAACCACCGATTTTTTTCCATATTTTTAGTTGGATTTTGATTGAACCAGTTAGTGTGGTTTACACATGGAAATCAATTCTAATCAGATTTTTACATAATTTTTAGTTGAATATGGTTGAAATGGGCTGGTTGAATTCTCATAGTTTGCTCATCAAACCCGTCACAACCATATGACCTAGCCCATCAACTAAAAAATTAAAAAAAAAAATTCTTACAAAACTCGTGAAAACCAGAAACCAAAACTCAAGTTATAATCTCTATCTCAAGCCGTAATCTCTCTCAACTTCGACTTCTTTCCACCTAATCGCCTACGTCGATCGTCATTCATCAGTCGTCCACGTCATTGTTGCTACCACAGGATCGATTTTCGCCCGGAGATTGGAGCTGTAGACGACAATGATCAGTGTTTTTCGTTGGCTGTCAATTTTGTTGTTAGAAGGTATTACAATTTAGTTTTTAACTTCTTTGTTTTTGCTTTCTCATTTGTAGCTAAGAGAATGATATAGAGGCTAAATATGATAATGAAAAATATATAGCTTTGAACAATACGTGAACAAAACTCTCATAGGGAAGGTGTATCAGTGTAGTTTTTAATTCGAGGCTATCGACACGACCCCGCCTCGAGTCACTCTAGTGGACCCAGACATGGCGTACGCCGATGATGAATTCCAGCTAGATGCTGGACCCACCACCAAGGCCACATAGACTGTTCTATGACAAATTGACAAATCAAGGACTACAATATTTTTATAGAAATTTTGACAGGGTTTCCCCTAAAATATTGACAAAACCAACTTGAAATATCAACAAATATTCATAAAAACACCTACACCAAATATTGTGAAAACCACCAATGCCACCACAACGCAACAACGTGAGACTAAACTAGATTGAGTACTTCTACTACCAAACATCGTGCCCATAAGCATGCATTACATCAAGTTTTACAACCATTCGACTAAATGCGCCTCAACAAAATATTAGACCAAAAGTTTTATAACATGAGTCTCCAAAATATAATACATACTATGAAATAATTAAGATCGTGCAACTAGATGGCGTTTAATCAGGCTCTGACTGCTGCAGGCTTTCCAAGTATCTCAAATTAAGCGGCATCCTGATAAGGAAAACATGACAAAAGATGTGAGCTTGTAACTCAGTGAGTGGCTAAATTGCATTTACATGCACTATTCCATTAATACATATTTACTGAAAAATCTAATTTAATTTCTTACAGCTTTAAGAAGTACTAAATTTCCATCATCTGTTTAGAACTGAAACATGCTAAAATCACAAATTCTTACTCTTTGTGCAGAATAACCAACTGAAAAATATGCTACGTATAGCTAATCTGGTGTCAACAAAAATTTGTATAAAGCGGTCATTTCTGTAAGTTAAAATCATATTTCTATATCTGAATAAGTTAAATTCTATAATTTGAAGGAACTACCATCTGATATTAAAAAATCTGTGAATCTACAAATGAATAAACATAATATGATATACTAAATAGTCACACCAATAATTACCCAATGAATAGTCTTACATATGTACAGAGTAATCTCGATATACAAGGCAAAGCTATTCAAATATGATAATCTGATAATCTGGTCATACGTACGCAGAGCTGCCCCAAAGGCTAAGCACCCAAGTACACGGCCCAAAGCCTATATGTATATGAGAGTGGGTCCCAAAGACCTCTGATAATCTGATCATACACTGCGAAAACACATTCACATCAGTGCAGAGCGGGTAAAATAACTGAATCTGGTCATACACTGTGGAAACACATTCACATCAGTGCAGACTGAGGTAAAATCACCTGGTACTTTCTGGTGGTTTTAAAATAACTTTTAATATGTTGAAACACGTAATATGAATATAAAATGTTAGATGAATAATTTAAATGAACTGGATTTAACTTTAAAAGAATTAACTATAAAATCCATTAATTCTCAAAATCATGCTGTCAAATCGAATATAGGAAATAATTAAGTTCCTAATATGATATAAATTCAATAATTATTCATTTCTGAAAAGAAAAGTAAGCTTTTCCACTCACAGAGTATGAGCTACAAGATAGATTGGCTGATAGACGTTTCCAATTTATTCGTCACCACCTGAAATATGATATGAATAGTCAATTTAGCCACTGACGAACCAAGACCTTTAATGTCGAATGCAATAATAATAATTAAACTAAACATCCTCGATACATGACTAAATCTCCCACATAAATCATTTAATCTAATGAAAATAATTACACTTTCTAGTTCCATCACTAGCTTGCCATTTATCAAATTACTTCCATCACAACCATAAAAATAAATATCCATTTTCACTTTAGTGAAATCTTGAAATCATAGTTCCATCAAAACTTTGACACCTTGTTCCATTAATACATTCCTCCAAGTGAGCATTATACCAACATAATCATTTCTCCAACAATTTATACCAGAATACCCAAATTAGAATTTCTAGGGTTTGCCAAAATTGATATAACTTACCTTGAATCAAAAGGGAAGCTAACCAAACACGAAACTTGAGCTAGAAATCAAACTCTCCACCTCCCATTAGAAATTTTCGGACCATATAAAACCCTAGAAATCAACATAATTAAATTCGGTCTCATGAAAATAAATGGATAAATCGAACCCAAAATTTGAAGAAATCAATTCTTACCTTTTCTTTTCTCCTTTTTCCTTTCCTTTCTTCCTTTTTCTTCCCCTTTTTTCTCCTTTCTTCTCTTCTGCCCGATTGTGATGTGTCTGTGCGTGAGTGAGGTGAGAGAATGAGAGAATTGGGTTGAAATGTCAAAGATTGTGGAGATTTTGCACATTGAGTCCTTATACTTCCCATGGTGTATAAGTAAGTCATCAACTTCCAATCTAATCTATTTAAATCCCTCACATATATCCAATAATAAAATTAACCTCAAAAAAATAATTTAGTCCAATTAAATCTTTATTGATCTTGACTTTGACAATTCCACCTTTGACTTTGACTAATTAAAATTGGGTTGTAACAATCTAACCTCCTTAAAAGAATTTCGTCCTCAAAATTCGATGGACATCTGGCTAATCAGTGAATAGATGAGGATATTGCTCACGCATCTGATCCTCATTTTTCCATGTAGCCTCTTTTACCGTCTGATTCTTCCAAAGTACCTTGACAAGTGAGATTGTCTGGTTTCGCTGACTTTGAACCTTTCTGTCAAGAATTCTCACTGGCTCTTCTATATAGGTCAAATTCTCCTTCAATTGAATTGGCTGAGATTCTAGCACATAAGAAGCATCTGCAATGTACTTGCAAAGCATTGAAACATGAAAAACATCATGAATCCTAGATAATTCATCGGGCAAATCCAATCGATATGCAATCGGGCCAATCCGCTCAGTAATTTGATAAGGTCCAATGAATCGTGGACTCAACTTCCCTCGCTTGCCAAATCTCAACGCTCCTTTCCAAGGTGACAATTTCAAAAATATTTTATCTCCAACTGCAAATTCAAGATCTTTCCTGCGCCTATCTGCATAACTTTTCTATCTGTCCTGTGCTATTTTCAAATTTCCTCTAACCAATATCACATTTTCTGAAGCCATTTGAACCAATTCAGGGCCTACTAACTTTCTTTCACCAACTTCATCCCAACATATCGGTGTTCTGCATTTTCTACCATATAAAGCTTCAAAAGGAGCTATTTCTATACTGGAGTGGTAACTGTTATTATAAGCAAACTCCATCAAAGCCAGATGAGTATCCCAGCTACCCTTGAACTCTAAAACACAAGCCTTCAACATATCCTCAAGAGTCTGAATAATCCTCTCTGACTAGCCATCAGTCTGAGGATGAAAAGCGGTACTGAAATGTAGCTTAGTACCCATGGCTTCCTGTACACTAGGCCAAAATCTGGATGTAAAACGAGGATCTCTATCAGAAACAATAGACACTGGAGCACTATATAAGCTAACTATTTCATCCACATACAACTTTGCTAACTTATTTAAAGAATAAGTAACTTTGATCGGTAGAAATCTGGCAGTCTTATTCAAACGATCAACAATAACCCAAACACCATCATGACCATTCTGAGTACGAGGAAAACCAAATAAAAAGTCCATAGTAATGTGCTCCCACTTCCATTCTGGAATAGACAATGGCTATAAAAGTCCTGCTGTTTTCTGATGATCTGGCTTCACCTGCTGACGACTAGACACTTGGATACAAAATCGGCTATCTCTCTCTTCATACCCAGCCACCAATAATGATCTCTCAATGTGTGGTACATTTTAGTACTACCTGGATGCATAGCATAAGCAGAACTATGTGCCTCTTCTAAAAGCTCATTCTTCAATTCTGGAATATCTGGAACGCATAATCTATTACCCATAACTAATGCACTATCATCTCTTATCACATAATCTATTCTTAACCCAGTACTCACTTCTGCCTTCAATATTCTTAATGTTAAGTCTTGAGATTGAGCTTTTATAACCTTATCAATCAAAGTAGGCTTTACATGAAAATGAGCTAATACTGCCCTCGAAGTAGTAGCTGACAACTAAGTATGCAACTTCCTGTACTCACACAACAAAGCAGCATATACTGCATTGGATTGAGGGGAAGAACTAGTCTTTCTGCTAAGAGCATCTGCAACCACATTAGCTTTCCCCGGATGGTAGTCAATCTTACAATCATAATCCTTTATCAACTCTAACCATCTTCTTTGTCTCAAGTTCAGTTCTTTCTGATCAAAGATATACTTCAAACTCTTATGATCGGTAAATATTTGACATTTCTCACCATAAAGATAATGTCTCCAAATCTTCAATGCCAACACCACTACAGCTAACTCCAAATCATGTGTTGGGTAGTTTAACTCGTGCTTCTTCAATTGTCTTGAAGCATAAGCTATAACCTTTCCATTGCATCAACACACAACCCAATCCTTGGTGTGAAGCATCACTATACACTGTAAACTCTTCACCTGGTGAATGAATAGTAAGTACAGGAGCAGAAACCAATTTATTCTTTAATTCCTGAAAACTCTTCTCGTATTGCTCAGTCCACACGAATTTGGAGTCCTTCCGAGTCAAACTAGTCAAGGGAAGGGCAATCTTGGAGAATCCCTCTATAAATCGACGATAATAACCTACTAGACCAAGAAAACTCCGTACCTCTGTCACTCTAGTAGGGCATTCCCATCTTCTCACAGCCTATGTTTTTACTGGATCTATATATATATACCTTCTACAGAGATAACATGGCCTAGAAACACCACTTTATCCAGCCAAAATTCACATTTGCTGAACTTAACATACAACTGCTTATCTCACAAAGTCTGCAAAATAACATTCAAGTGCTCCGCATGCTCATCACGACTGCGAGAATATACCAATATATCATCAATAAAAATAATCACAAATTTATCAAGATATGGGTGAAGCACCCTATTCATCAAGTCCATAAATGCAGCCGGGGCATTAGTTAATCCAAATGGCATCACCAAAAATTCATAATGGCCATATTGAAACCTGAAAGTAGTCTTTGGTACATCAACGTCTCTAATTCTGAGCTGATGATACCCCGAATGCAAATCAACTTTTGAAAATACCGAGGCACCTCGAAGTTGATCAAATAAATCGTCAATACGGGGTAAAGGGTACTTATTGCGAATAGTCACCTTATTTAACTGTCGGTAGTCAATACATAGTCTCATAGTGTCATCTTTCTTCTTCACAAATAAAACTGGCGCTCCCCATGGGGATACACTGGGTCTAATGAAACCCTTATCAACCAAATCTTGTTATTGCACCTTTAATTCCTTCAACTCTTTCGGAGCCATCCAATAAGGTGATTGTGAAATAGGTGTTGTCCCGGGGATCAAATCAATAGAGAACTCAATCTCCCTGTCCGGGGGTAATCCCGAAAGGTCTTTTGGAAAGACATCAAGAAAATCTAGCACAACGGGTATATCACCAATTTCCAGCTTAGTAATTCGAGTATCAATCACATGAGCTAAATATGCATGACAACCCTTTTTGAGCATTCTCTGAGCATCTGGGGTAGATATTACACAAGATGGCAAAATTCCGCGCTATCCAGTGAGAACAATTTCAAACTCTCTTGGACCTCTAAATATCACTTCCTTGCGAAAACAATCAACTGTAGCACGATGCCTAGACAGAAAGTCCATCCCCAAAATAACATCAAAATCCTGAATATCAAGTGGAATAAGATCCGCTTTCAACTCATGATCGTTCACTCTAATCCCACAGTCTCTGTATACCCGATTAGCTAAAAGTAAATCCCCAACGGGAGTCGCTACTACCAACTCACTATCTAAAGGCTCTGACATCTTATCAGCAAAGCTAGCAAGTGCATGAGAAATAAAAGAATGGGTAGCATTCGAATCAATCAAACAGCGAGCATTTCTACTAAAAATAGATAACATACCCACTACTACATCTGGTGACTCCTCTGCCTCCTGCTGGGTCATAGCAAATACTTTGCCCTGAGTCCTGTATCAACCTGCATGGACTCCCTGTCTAGAAGCACTGCTCCCAGCTATACTAGGTTGTGCACTCCTTGTCAACCCTGCTGACGTAGCTCTCTGATCCCGGTTCTGTCTGCCCATACTAATCCCTGGCTGAGACAATAGTACCTGAGATGCTCCAATAGGCTGAGATTGGGCTGGACAATCCTTCATCATGTGTCCCATCTGACCACACTGGTAACAAACTCCAACTCCTCTGAGGCACTCGCCTGGATGAAACCTCCCACAAGATTGGCACTTTGGAAAACTACGATGATCGAAACCCTCATTCTGTCTAGCTCTCTGAAGTCTCTGTGCAGAACCTTGAACATGAGAATGACTTCCCATCGACTGCTGCACAGAACTCTGACTATGGCCTCATCCCTGACTAGAACCAGAACTCCGAGACTTAGATTTAAACCCGCCTGAATGAGTGACACCCGGCCAAAATCCCCTTCTCCTCTTCTTAGACCTTTCTCCTAAAGGTCCTGTCTAACTGTTACCACCTCGAAAGGTCATCTGTGATCCTTAATTACCTCCTTCTCGAATGGCGGCCTCAACCCTCAATGCTACCTCTACCAACAGACCAAAATTATGATGCCCATGAACAGTAACCATAGGCCGGATATCTGCTCTCAATCCTTGCTCAAACCATTTGCACATATCCATCTCCTCAGCGATCAATGCACTGGCATACTTAGACAGTTTTACAAACTTCACATGATACTCAGCAACTAACATAGACCCATGTACCAGTCTTAAAAACTCATTTTGTTTCGCATCACGATAAAATAGAGGATAATAGGTTTTATAGAAAGCTTCCCTGAAAATTGTCCAAGTGATAACACTAGGATCCGAATATCGACCTCGAAACGAAGCCCACCGTTTACCAGCTCCTCCCTTTAGTAGAAATACGGCAAGGCATAATTTCTTATCTTCTGAACATTCCATTACATCAAAAATACTCTCCAACGTCTTCATCCAAAGTTCAACATCAACGGGATTAGATGTGCCCATGAAAATTTCCAACGTCTTCATCCAAAGTTCAACATCAACGGGATTAGATGTGCCCATGAAAATTTCGCCCCAAGCTTCATCGCTCTCTCAGTAGAGTTATCCCGTCAGTATTCGGTAGAAGGGAAGCAATAACAGCAACTACTCTGTCAGTGATAGGGTCAGGTTGCACCTGCGATTGGTGAACAGATTCTGTAGCCCCGCTGGCCCCTCCAACATGTCTTCCCTCAGGAGCATCACGAGCTTGAGATACTGGATTTCGCTGCCTGTGAGTTCTGCCACCACCACGCATGACTCACCTACAGTAATGTATGATATATGAACATCAGATACATGCAGTGTTACCTACAAATTCTAAAACCATGCTCTGATACCAATTGACATGACCCCGCCTCGAGTCACCCTAGTGGACCCAGACATGGAGTACGCCGATGATGAATTCCAGCTAGATGCTGGACCCACCACCAAGGCCACATAGACTGTTCTATGACTAATTGACTAATCAAGGATTATAATATTTTTATAGAATTTTTGACAGGGTTTTCCCTAAAATATTGACAAAATCAACCTGAAATATCAACAAATATTCATAAAAACACCTACACCAAATATTGTGAAAACCACCAACGCCACCACAACGCAACAATGTGAGACTAAACTAGACTGAGTACTTCTACTACCAAATATCGTGTCCACAAGCATGTATTACATCAAGTTTTACAACCATTCGACTAAATGCGCCTCAACAAAATATTAGACCAAAAGTTTTATAACATGAGTCCCCAAAAAAAAATATATACTATGAAATAATTAAGATCGTGCAACTAGATGGCGTTTAATCAGGCTCTGACTGCTGCAGGCTTTCCAAGTATCTCAAATTAAGCAGCATCCTAATAAGGAAAACATGACAAAAGATGTGAGCTTGTAACTCAGTGAGTGGCTAAATTGCATTTACATGCACTATTCCATTAATACATATTTACTGAAAAATATAATTTAATTTCTTACAGCTTTAAGAAGTACTAAATTTCGATCATCTGTTTAGAACTGAAACATGCTAAAATCACAAATTCTTACTCTTTGTGCAGAATAACCAACTGAAAAATATGCCACGTATAGCTAATCTGGTGTCAACAAAAATCTGTATAAAGCGGTCATTTCTGTAAGTTAAAATCATATTTCTATATCTGAATAAGCTAAATTCTATAATTTGAAGGAACTACCATCTGATATTAAAAAATCTGTGAATCTACAAATGAATAAACATAATATGATATACTAAATAGTCACACCAATAATTACCCAATGAATAGTCTTACATATGTACAGAGTAATCTCGATGTACAAGGCAAAGCTATTCAAATATGATAATCTGGTCATACGTACGCAGAGCTGCCCCAAAGGCTAAGCACCCTAGTACACGGCCCAAAGCCTATATGTATATGAGAGTGGGTCCCAAAGACCTCCGATAATCTGGTCATACACTTCGGAAACACATTCACATCAGTGTAGAGTGGTAAAATAACTGAATCTGGTCATACACTGTGGAAACACATTCACATCAGTGCAAACTGAGGTAAAATCACCTGTGTACTTTCTGGTGGTTTTAAAATAACTTTTAATATGTTGAAACACGTAATATGAATATAAAATGCTAGATGAATAATTTAAATGAACTGGATTTAACTTTAAAAGAATTAACTATAAAATCCATTAATTCTCAAAATCATGCTGTCAAATCGAATATAGGAAATAATTAAGTTCCTAATATGATATAAATTCAATAATTATTCATTTCTGAAAAGTAAGCTTTTCCACTCACAGAGTATGAGCTACAAGTTAGATTGGCTGATAGACGTTTCCAATTTATTCGTCACCACCTGAAATATGATATGAATAGCCAATTTAGCCACTGACGAACCAAGACCTCTAATATCGAATGCAATAATAATAATTAAACTAAACATCCTCGATACATGACTAAATCTCCCACATAAATCATTTAATCCAATGAAACTAATTACACTTTCTAGTTCATCACTAGCTTGCCATTTATCAAATTACTTCTATCACAACCATAAAAATAAATATCCATTTTCACTTTAGTGAAATCTTGAAATCATAGTTCCATCATAACTTTGACACCTTGTTCCATTAATACATTCCTCCAAGTGAGCATTATACCAACATAATCATTTCTCCAATAATTTATACCAGAATATCCAAATTAGAATTTCTAGGGTTTGCCAAAATTGATATAACTTACCTTGAATCAAAAGGGAAGCTAACCAAACACGAAACTTGAGCTAGAAATCAAACTCTTCTCCTCCCATTAGAAATTTTCGGACCATATAAAACCCTAGAATCACATAATTAAATTCGGTCTCATGAAAATAAATGGATAAATCGAACCCAAAATTTGAAGAAATCAATTCTTACCTTTTCTTTTCTTCTTTTTCCTTTCCTTTCTTCCTTTTTCTTCCCCTTTTTCTCCTTTCTTCTCTTCTGCCCGATTGTGATGTGTCTGTGCGTGAGTGAGGTGAGAAAATGAGAGAATTGGGTTGAAATGTCAAAGATTGTGGAGATTTTGCACATTGAGTCCTTATACTTCCCATGGTGTATAAGTAAGTCATCAACTTCCAATCTAATCTATTTAAATCCCTCACATATATCCAATAATAAAATTATCCTCAAAAAAATAATTTAGTCCAATTAAATATTTACTGATATTGACTTTGACAATTCCACCTTTGACTTTGACTAATTAAAATTGGGTTGTAACACTACCAGTTGTTGTTATTAGAAGGTATTATTTCATTTACAATTTTTTTTTTTTTTTTTGCTTTCTCATTTGGAACTGAGACTAAGAGAATGATATAGAGCATATGATAATGAAAAATATAGAGCCTCGAGCAATACATGGAGTCTAAATGCATTTTTTATTCTAGAAAATCACCTCACTTTGCATGTTTTTTTCTTCTCTTTTTTATTCTTACAGTTTATTGTCTCAGCTAATATTTTGTTTCATTTGTCTTTTGATTGCTCATGTTTTTTTTGGAAAAAAATTGAGTTTTCCATTGGTCCTATTTCTTGTATTAAAAAAAAATCATTGAGAGGTCATTGTGCAAAAAGAAAGAAAAGGATAACATCATTAGTGGTATCAATCTGGTGCAATTGTTGTTTTGTAATTTAGACAATTTCTATAAAATAAAAAAATCAAGTAGTATAACATAATGAAGAATAAGATATGAAATTAAGAGTTAAGAAATGCCTGTCTTTTGGAGAGTCGCCTCGGAAATGCTGTTCTAAAATTGTATGACATTCATTTGTGCGGGTGTTATTTGCAATGCACAACTGTAAATAAAATCCATAAAACTCACAGTCGGTTCTCTTCTCATCAAAATTGCAAGGTGCAAGGCTTAATCTCCTCAATTAGGATAAGTTAACTTGTTTTAAGAGTCATGGACTAAAGTGAGGAGTTGCGCAAATTAGGCTTTGTTTTATTATTACTTAAAAAAAAATTTAGCGGATTGATGTAATTTATGCTTGTTTTCAATATTTAAGTTAAGATTATACTAAGAATTCGATTTAGAGGTGTAGACAGGGTGTTTGTAAAAATGACAAAGAAAAGCACAAATGTTGAAATTTGTTATAGCTTTCGTAGATGCACAGAATATGAATCATTTGATTGCCACGTATCATCAATCGATGAACTTGGCACAACATGATAGTTGATGTACAATCATTATTAGTTCATGTGTAGAAATCTTGTTGTTTTTCAATGTTTAATTTTACTTTCAATGTGTTTTCTTTCTTTTGAAACTCTTTTATCACATTTCTTATTATAAATCTCGTGGTCAATTGCTATTTAAAAATGG
>CM032640.1:17686071-17889506 GCA_019097785.1 Fraxinus excelsior
ACGAAACAGATACTAAAAGCACAGGAAAGTGCATAG
Organism: Fraxinus excelsior; assembly: GCA_019097785.1. Taxonomy (NCBI): domain Eukaryota; kingdom Viridiplantae; phylum Streptophyta; class Magnoliopsida; order Lamiales; family Oleaceae; genus Fraxinus; species Fraxinus excelsior. The sequence goes on from CM032640.1 coordinate 17,686,108, forward strand.
ATAGATGAAAACCTGGATAAAAATCAACACCAAAGAATTGGTTTGGTTTGGTCTGGATATTTTGTCCACCCCTACGAGGATTATTCAAGGCATGTTCATGGATAACGGAGATGAAATAGTGGGTGGATGGTCAACACACCCTATCTTTAGAGATAAAGAAGTGTGTGGACTTTTTGTATGTCGTATGCCTACCTTTTTTGAAACATTTCCAATCATTTTGGTAGACGACGACAGAATTATTAGAGTTTAGAAGGGCAAAATTAAAGTATAGTGTTGAACAAGTAGGTGTAACTATTGAGTTATACGGCGGCAAACATCCAACAAAATTACTTGCTTCAGTCAAAGTGACTAATGTTTAGTACACGCAGTTGGCAACATCACACATGGTTTACTTAACCAGTAAATTGAAGAAGTGTCATATTGTTGTGCTCTTCAATAGACACAGTCGAACGTAAATAAGATTCACATTCTTAGTCGTCTACTTGTTAAGTGAAATCACTAAAATCGACCTCTAGGCATGGTATCTTATTTTGCCCTCTTAGAAATTACACTTAGTGCAGGGTTTTTTATTCAATGTTTAACTTTCAGATTGGTTCATGCATGTTTGATATGGTTGACATCAGAATGATTACATTCTAAGCTAGTGTTTGTTATACATTAAAATTTTTATTCTCATTTTCAACCACATATTTTTTAATAAAATAATATTTTCTATCACATCATCAATAACTTTTCATTCTTTTTCAACCACACATTTTTCATCAATCTACTATTTCATAATATATTCTTCCAAAATAATATGACTCAAACACACCCTTAAGTCTCATTTATCAAGACTTTACACCCCCTAGGAACACTGCGCTGGACTTTTAGCTCTAACGTCAAACATTATTGTGCATTCAAGATCATTATATCTCGGAAGCAGAATACGAAGAATATTAGGCAACATTTTTCCAGCATCAAATCCGATGGGATATGAAGATCCATTGAATTAAGCTACTTTGCCCGAATTGATTTGCCCACCTGGTTGACCTAACCTCACATGAGTGTGGGACCGTCGTGGGACCCGCAAGAAAAAAAATGCTTCACTCCCCCGTATGTGTGTGTTATGTTAAGGAGGGTGTGACACCCTCCCTATCACTGCAGCTCGATTGAGATCCATTACTTAAAACTAATTTGGACATATTCCAATTCCAAGTTTGCTATTCCGTACCACAAAACAAAGCAATCAAACTGTTAGATATTTACACAATAAATATATTATGTGAAAGAAATAACTAAGTTGGATAAATTGTCCAATTGATGAAAAACATGGAATTTGTGTGGGAAAGTGGGGTTCTTGAACTCCCTTGATTAAAATATTTTATTTATTTATTTAATCATTTTTAAATTTATTTAATGGGTTAAGCTAGCCAAGTATTACCTTTTCAAAGCTCTTGATCTTCATTGATTAAAATATTTTTATTTATTTATTTAATCATTTTCAAATTTATTTAATGGGTCAACCTAACAAGTATTAACTTTTAAAACAACCCATTAAAATTGTAAATTTTTTTAGATCATGGTGGAGACAGTTATATTTTCTGGCTATATAAACACATGCATTTGGAAGATTTACATAAAAAAACAAAATTATCATTTTCATATTCTATAATTTTTCACATTTGAGAGTGTTGAAAATCACTTGTGATTCCTGTATAAGCGGTTTATTTGTTCGTTGTATCTTGAGAATGATTGTTCACGGAGGTCACAACAGTTAAGGCGAGCAATTTCACTTTAGGAAACTCGACCAATCGATAAATTCTACTTTCTACATTTTATAGTTTTGCAATTTATTTCAACTAATTATTTTCTAACAATCAAGGAAAAATCGTAGATGATTTACTTAGAGTCCGTTTGATTGCAAAGGTGAAAAATAGGTAGAAAGAAAATATTTAACAAGGAATTGATTTGCTTAAAAATTGTTTTACTGAGAATTGTAATTAATTGTATTTGATTGATAAATTTTTCATGGAAAATGTTAAAAGTTTGGTGTCCGTTTAACTTTGTTTTTATGAAAATTGTCCATTAAAGTGATAATATTTTCTACAATTGGTTTTAAAAATTGTTCCAATTGCCAAAAAAAATTGAAAAAAAATAACCATACCGAATACAATTCGTTTGGCCATGTTTTGCATGGAAATTGTCAATAAAAGTGAAAAAGAATTTACCATTGTGTTTATAATTTTTTTCAATTGTAAAAAAAAATATGGAAAAGACTTACCAACTAAAATATCAAGAATTTATTTTCCTCAAAAATGTGGAAATTTTGGAAGGATGAAAAATATTTTCCCGAGAAAAATCTGTCTATCAAACATTATAAAAGTTGGAAAAATTTTCTATAAAAAATGTGTGCTATCAAACGGAGCCTTAATGAAAGACCAAAATTTCCCACATAAGTACCATTTCTTTGAAGTGATGAAATCATTATGGTACTAAACATATAACAGAATGCAAATGAAACACTAGTAAGGTCAAGAAAGTACATATTTTTTTCTGCACAAATCACAGTATCATGAAAATTCAACCGGGAATTCACACAAGATTCACAATAAATACAAATTAAATTAAAAAAATTAAATATATTTAATTATCTACCTTGAGAGAGAAATTGAGGGTCACAGATGGGTAATATATGATGACACTGCTGCCCTTGCCTCTCCACAATGGCAAAGCTCCTCAATTCTTTGACAGTATGAACTATGAACAATGCAATCCATCATCCCCTTGAACCTCCTGTGGGGCCCACCTATCAAAAATATCATGTTACTCTTATGGGTCTGCAACTGCAACCTTGACGGCCCCACCTACCTTGCCCTGGGCCTTGATGAAGGAGGTAAATCGCAGATTATGCTTCCAGGAGTACGAGTGGAAGGCTGCTTGTACACTTGCACTTACCCAAGGGTCAAATTCATATTTCAGGATTCAAACCCTTGACACGGCCGCCTCAAGCAAAGCTGGAGTTTTTCCACCTTCCCTTTCTACTTCTTGGAAATGTGTCCTGGGGGCGGATATAATCTTATATAATTAATATGTAAAACGGTTCAAGTGATCACTCAACATATTGAGCTTAACCATAGTTCCAATATGAGCTATATATCCAATCCGTTTTATAAAACATAAAATTTGCAAGTGAAAATTCCACCCATCCCCTACATTTAAATTTTCAACTTCAAAAATAAGATTATAACCAACATTTTTCCAAAGTCAATTTATAATTAGTTTCTTAATTAAAAATATAAATAACAATACTCCACTCATACCACACCCAAATCCCAAACCCTAATAAATTTCCCCAATCCACGATACCCACACCCTCCCTCATACACCACAAGTTCAGCTGACGGTGATCCTTTTGAACACCGACATCCCACACAAGTTCCCAGCCACCAATAACCCTTCAAATGTCATCGTCACTGGTTGTTGCTGCAACAATAGTGTTGCCCGGCCTATGGCTAGATGTGATGGCTGTTGGTGTCGAAGTGCGTATGGGGTTTGGGTTTTTTGAGGTGATTTCTTCTTCCTCCTTCAATCCGCTTTGCTTAGCGGGAGTTTTGTGGTTTTTTTGTTGATTGTTGGTAGTTTGCTTTGTTTTCAGTTTGCAAACGATGATTGTTACACTACAACAAAAAAAGGTCTTTCGCAACATATAAAAGGCAACATGTGGTGATAAATGTTGCCAAAAGACCCTTTTAGCAACATTTTCGTAAGTGAATATTGCCATTGATTAATATAAATGAGTTTTGACAATGTTTATTAGAAAAATGTTGCAATACACCTTTTTTTTGCAATGTTTATTGAGTGTTGCTAAAAGTTTTATTTTTGACAACATTTGGCACTTTTCGCAATGTTTGCCAATTGCGAAAAGTCCTTTTGGCAACGTTTGGCAAACGTTGCGAAAAGTGAGACTTTTGTGAGTTTTGGCAATGTTTTCCAAACGTTGCTAAAAGTTTTATTTTTGGTAACGTTGCTAAAAGTCTCAATAGCTTAACATTTTGCAACGTTTAGTTGGTACACGTTGCTAATAACTTTTTTTAATATATATAAAGTAAAGAAAAACAATCAGCAACCCACTGTCACTCTTCAAATCCCGTCTCCATCCTAATGTCTCCCGTCTCCACTCTCGTCTCTCCCGTCTCCCACTCCCAGTCTCCCCGTCTCCCGGCAGCAGAATCGGCCCCGCCGTGAGTCACACCTGGCACAGAACGGACACCCTATCTCCCGCTCTGCGTCTGCCCTTCCTCTCGACTCTCCCACACCACACACAGTCACACCGTAGACCCGTTTCGAGATCCGCCCAACTCCAGTCTCCAAGTACAATGATAAGTGTGTTTTTACACACTTATTAGACACTTTTCGGAGTTAATTATTGATGAAATTGAGTTTATATCTATTCATAATTGTGTAATTCTCATTGTTGTAGGTCAAAACCTCGACAAAAAAGTGAACGAGGCAAAAGGAGAAGAAAATGACTTAAAGCGTACAAAAATGTGAAGTTGGGGACCAAAGCATACAAGTACAAAAGTTGAGGACTTTGAACTGCAATTTATGGAGGGCAAAAGTGAAATGAAAGTCAAAATATGAGGACCAAAATGTACAAGATCAAAGTTGAGGGACGTAATGCGCAATTATCTTAGGGACTTGGGGCTGCAATATGGCAAAAATTCCAATTTTTGCTGGATATTTCAAAAACAGGCGCCTATGCTGCTGCCTAATTTTGACTTTGGGACCATTTTATCCAATTACCAAATTATGGGGACCATTTTAATTATCTTTCAATATTTCAAGGACCTTGGCTGCAATTTTTCCTAGATATTTTGGATTACTTTGTGGCTAAGAAAGGAAAATATCTTTCCCACAAAAGAGAGGCTGGGACGGTTTTTTTTTTTTTTTTGGGGGATGAAGATAGTAGACTTCATATTTTTATTTTTTTTTCTCTCTACATCTTTTTCTTCTTTTTACTTAGTAAGTTCTTGGTTTATTTTGGAGATCATCGAAGAGTACACGAGGGGAATACATCAAGGTTTTGGCAATAATTTGGGGAAATCATTGACAAGCTTCAATTAGGGTTTATTCTATAACTTTGGTTTTTCTCGTTTATTTTGATATTTTTGTAATGTATTGTATAAATACTCCCTTTTTTATCATAATTTCAAAAATGAGCTAAGTGTGTTGTGTTGGAATTTATGTAGTAGTTTAACCTAATATCTCATTAATATCATGATATGTTTTATATGATTGTTGTTATGCATTTGTTATGAAAATATTAGTGTATTGATCATCATGTTAAAATTACTTCATTTTTGTGACGACAATAGATGTTGTAATTAGGTGTTTATGTGATTGTTAAAAAATAATTACATTTACTAGACCGAAATGATTGATACCCTGGGTTTGTCTAGTATACTAGGTGCGTCTAGGTGATATAGAGATATATACCTACCTCAGGTGACCCGTTGAGTATTTTCACAAAAACTTATACAATTAGTTATGTTTTTATCGACATAGAGATATGTGATACGAATTAATCGATTATGGTTAATATGACCTCGAGAGAGGGTATTAACTAAAATTGCAAAATCATGTCTAACTACTTATTTTGGTAATTTGCATCAGCGCGTAATTGAATTGATATTAATGAAGTAAAGGTTAAGCGAAATCATAAATTCCAACATTTTTTTAAAATCAAAGCCTTTTTACCTTTAATTTGTCATTTTATGTTTTAAATCAAAATCGTGTCTTTTTAGTTAAAAATTCAAGTTTTTAAATGTGTGTGTCGTTTTCGTTAATTTGACACACTAATAATCGAGCCAACACTCTTCGTGGGATTGACTCGGACTTAAAATGTCCATTATACTACTTGTTCGACCCGAACACTTGCGGCATAGTATTTCAAGTGAACATACAACTTCCAAGCTCCGCTACAGCGTTGCTTCGAGGTAAGTAGGTAATTTATTGTATTGACTATAGACTTGATTTAGGGATTTTGATGAGATTTGATTTATGGATTTTGGTGTTAGCCTATTTCATTGAATTAGACACCAGTGACCAGCTTGTTTCTTTGAATTAGGATTGATAAATTCCAAAAGCGAGGGGAATTATCCCATATAAGAGTAAGAGGAGGGAAGTCAAGGAAGAGATTTTAGTAGTTGCAGACAGAGGGAGGACGGAAGTTTCAGTAGATGATGGATTCTATTTGGTTGCTAGTGGTGGCGATGGGATTAGAGAGGAGGGGTTGAAGGTGGAGAAAGTTTCCAAATTGAAGGAAAGTGGGGTGACAGAGGCTAGAAGCAATATTTCATCGAACTGGGAGATCATGAGTAGACCTTGTGAGTTATATCTGTTCAAGTTAGTTGATTTTTATATTTATCCACTCATCATTTTCTCATCAATGTTCGGCCAAGTTTATGTAAAGATTTTCTAGAACATGTTATGATATTCTGTATCTCCCCTTTGTTATGATAAATTGAATCTGAACTTTGTTTCTGCCCTTAAATGTATTAAATTGTTTTATCTCTGTTCAGCTGTTAAATTAATACTACTTGTCTTCCCATTCCTGTCATGTCTTACTAAGCACAATGACTCGAGAATAATGCTTCGATTCTTAGCATTTTACTATTTTAGTGAGTGTTGATTCGAAATCTAGTGATTGAATGGTAATGTAACTAGTGATTGCATGTTGGTACCAAAGAACCTTCTTCTTGAAAAATGGGAAAGGGAAAGTTGACTTGGACTGAGTTGTGTAGAATTGATATAGTGGAATTTTGTTTGTGTGCTAGACTATTTAAACTGAAGATAGATTTATATGCTGTTGTCATGTCTATTTTTATATGCCCAACTGGAATGCCTACACAATTTGTGTCCACCGGAGTCTTGTAGTGAAAAAATGCACCATTGGTATCTTGTAGATCATTTGATACTCCACAATATATGTTACTGCCATTGCTATGAAGAGTTTTAGTGAAAAAAAAATGAGCCTTAAGTATATATGTGCCAGTGACCAACGAGGGCTCTCATCCCTTTTTCATGTCCGGCGTGTTATTATGGGTATCTCTTCTTAGTGTCATTACTCTTGCAACATATCTTTCGTTTATATCTATGCATTAATTTTATTAATTTATGGAGTAAGCTCGAGCAATTGTATGCTCCTTGGTACTTTGTCAGATTCTTAGGAAATGTTTAGAACGTCGCCGTTTAACTCAGTCCTAGATGGTATGATCTCAATGGATTTAGCCAAAACTAGTGTTTTGAAGAGAGAGATGAGAAGATATAACTATTGCTAAAGAATACAACATTTCACTTGGCTTTTGTCACTAGAGCTAGTTGCATTGATTTATGTGTTCTTTCTTGCACATAACCCTATGTCTTCTCCATCTTCATGTTTGACCAACTTAATCATCACACATTGATACTTTGGACTGATTTTCAGTAGATGTTTTTCTTTTACATTTTATTGTTCTTCCTCAGGTTTGGGATTGCACAATCTGTTGCCAAGAAAAAGAAGGCTAGAGGTGCTAGGTTTGATATGTTGCCAAGACTAATTCAATAGAAGAGGAGAAAAAGAAAGCAAGAGAAATAAGGTTGTTGATTTTGATAGTGATCTAACATAACACGGTAGACTGTGTACAACTATTAGTGTGAGAATCTTTTATACTGCAATTAAGTGGATTTGCAAGGCAACTTTTTATTTAGTCTAGGTTGTGTTTGGAATTTGTAATGTAAGTGTATGGATTCAAAAATTTGTAATGAAATTATAAATTTTATGCAATCTCAAAATTTGTTCATAGGGAGTCATTTTCAAATTTGCTAATCAATTTGCATAAATTGTTGTGTAAAAAAAAAAACCTCCGACAACATTTAACAAACGTTGCGAAAGACTGTCTTTCGTAACATTTGTCAAATGTTGCCGTAGATCTATACGGCAACGTTAAAAAAATGTTGCCGTATCTCTCCACTCTACGACAACACTTCAATTTGCAACACACATAGAAAACGATGCCGTAGGCTATTTTTGTTCTAATGTTAGTGGTGGTGGTGGTTGTGGTGGAGTGGTAGTGGTGTGGGTGGTGGTGATGTTCGATGTAGTGGGGCGATGGTGGTGGTGGTGGTGGTGGGATGGGATGAAGAGTGCTTGTGACTAACAATTCAGGTGTTTGTGCCATTTATTTGGTTAATTTCTGACCAACTATTGGTGTCGGCAATGAGGTTGTGATAAATAGTGTTTGTGACCAACTATTTATGATGGGGGTTGGGAAGGGGAGGAGGCAGGACAAAAAGTGCTTGTTCTCAGCTACTTGGGTGTTTTTGACCAACTAATTAGCTCATTTCTGACCAACTATTGGTGTTGGGGTGGGGTGCGGTGGGGAGTATTTGTGACCAACTATTTAGGTAGGGTGTGATGAAGAGTGTTTGTGATCAACTATTTGAGCATTTATGACAAATTATATGGGTTTGACCAACTATTTGGGTGTTTGTGACCAATAAATAATACGTGAGATGATAAAATAAATAACTTGAGATAAATAAATAATATGTGATCTAAAAAATGTAAGATTTTGTTTAAACGTTTAAGATTTATGACTATAAATTTTCTAGTATTATGAACTTAATATATATAATTAATAAAATATTTTTAATTATTCATTTAATTAATAAAAATTAATCATCACATGATTTTTGAAGTTTTAAAAGATATTTTTTAATTTTATGTTTTAATCGCCTTAAAAATATAACGGTTCCCAAGAAATTAAATGGGAAGTCCATATTTTGAGATTATTCTAACATTTTTCCACTTGCGCGAACATTTGATTACTATTAAATAATAAAACATAACTTTCTTTTTTCATTGACTCTTGGGTTAGACTACATAGGTTGCCACACATATATAGCTCCAAAGATAACATTTTAGAAAACACGATCCGGTCCAACAAAAATGTCAACATCGAACATGGAAGTTGTTGACTTCAAATTTTGTACCTTCAAAGTGGACACGGATCCCAAGGCCTTACACGTCCTCGCAAGCCAAGTTTCTGCAACTTGAACAAACTGTTAGACACACATGGCTTCCTTTGGTGGTGGTAGAGCCGATCATGCGCACTCTGAAGGTCAAGTCGATTGAGATGATGATTATATGAGCGTGTGAGAGCTTTAAACGTGAGTCTCCAATGTAAGACGAGAGTCGGCTTTAGGAAGTCATAGACTTAAACAGTGAAATAACTAAGTTATAGGTTAGGAGTATATCCTTGCATTATCCGTTGAATGATACTAAGTGTGAGCATTTATAGTAGAAGATGATGATTAAGAGTCATTAGATAAATGAACACGTGGCCTCATCCTAATGGTTAGGGCCTTTTGTCATATTAATCAATCATGAGTATTAAATGCTAATACCATTTTATTATCCAAAATACTTAGCTTGTAGCTTTAGACTCGGCCTATTTAATTGGAAAGGGCAACAACAGTAGTGGATTGTCACATCATTCACAAACCATGGATTGCCTGAGAAGATTTTGTGTCGAGTTCCTTTAGCGGTTCACCTATGATGAAAGTTTGGTTATTTCCATGGAGGTCAACACGATCCAATGAGCTCGACATTCGTACATTGGCTCGACCTATTCATTGGTTCAGTCAAACGGCCTCTGGCAGTTCAACGTGGAGCATGGGGCCCAGATTTGCTTGCCATTTAGGATTTTTGGAGCCTTATAATGTGAGGAAAAACAATAATCCCCTAAATCCATGTATATTTATTCATATAATGTGTGGAGTTTTAAGTTGAGGAATTCTTTTCTTTTTTTTTTTTTTTTTGCGTTTAACCGAAAAAAAGAGGTAGCCTAGCTCAATAGTTTGTGGAGTCTAGGGATAATTATTAATATAATAAGTGGACTTTGAAGTTAATGTTTAATATTGCATGATGGAGAAAACTCAATGTTCGCAAAACCTGTTGAAGCCTCTAGTAAGGCTAAAGAAAGCAAAGGCGAATCCATTACTAAGAGGGCGAGCTTGTTAATGTAATTGAAGCTTGTAGTAAGGCTGAATAAAGTAAAGGTGAGATCCTTGCTAAGAGGGCGAGCCTATTGATGTAGTTGAAGCCTATAGTAAACTTGAATAAAGTAAAGACGAGACCCTTGCTAAGAGGATAACCTTTTGATGTACTTGAAGCCTGTAGTAAGGCTGAATAAAGTAAAGGCGAGACCATTGCTATGGGGACGAGCCTATTGATACAATTTCAGCTTATAGTAAGGCTGAATAGAGCAAATGTGACGCCTTGCTAAGAGTGCCTATTGAAGTAGTTGAAGCTGATGGGACATGTGCTGTAATAATTTGAAAACATCTTCCGTTTCCAAGGCACAACAACGGAGCAATTTGGGGTTTTCAATACATGTAATGCATGTGCATTTATTGTGCCATGATGATGGTCCGTTATTAACTGGCAAAGGCCACGCTATCCTTAAGTGCGTGCTTAGCACAGAATGATTTGAGTCACTGACACAAATTTTAGCAAACATCTTTTGGTTTTAAGGTTTTTGATGGGGACACAAGTGACGTTTGGAATTTTATTGAAACTTATCCAACGGTGGAGCTTCGTCTTTGTTGCTTATGAAAGGAAAAACTTAGCCATTTCTCACCTTTTACCTTGTAAAAAAAATCCTCAAATACCAGAAAGATCACTTGTAATTTTCAACCACCTTTACAGCTTTTTCCGTGACCACATGTATTCAGATCTCCTTTTGTACGTGTTTTTGATTTGTGTAAGTAACAAACCCTTATATTGATGTGATCCGGACAAGGCTTCAAGTGGGCGAAGATTCGAAGTGCGTTGAAACGAAGATACAGACGAGTTCGAGATCAAATCAAGGAGATGTCATGCAATCATGTAATCGAGCTATGGAGTCCAAAATATTGGAGTTGACAAGCCATTGGGTAAGTCTCGTGAAGGAACTAAGGGCCGAAAAGGATTGAAAAGCGATTCAAACAAGAAGGCACGACGAAGGCACAAATGAAGAACCGCGCGGTCGTATGGTTCAACAGACCATGCGATCACATGGCCACCTCCAGAACGCAAAAAGGGGCTTTTTTACATTGTAGGTGAGACTTTTATTATTTTGAGAGATTAAATACAATTTATGAGTTTTTTCCTTCATATTCTTGTTGGCTTAAACTTATAATTTTGAACTTATCAAAAGGTGTCGTAGTGCTTTTGTGGCATTCTCACTTCTTGGTTCTTGTTCCGAGTAATCAACGGGTTGGAATTTTCACGTGGAGTCTCGGTTCTTGGCATGGGTCGAAAACGGGTCGGCTTGATCTTTGCGCGACATAATTTCTAGCTTTCTTAGGTTGCTTCCATCTTGTTCTTGGGTTGTACAAATCAATTCTTGGTTGGGTTTACATCAGTTGGTATCAGAGCTTGGCTCTAGATTTCAGGTCATCTATCCTTTACTTTCTATCAATTATTCTTATTGTTTGAGTCAAATTTTTTTTTAATGTTCACGTTACTGTTCATCATACTGTTCACAGAAAAAAATTTCAACTTTTATTGTTCTTGTTTGAGTCATTCTTTTTCGTGTAATTTTATTGTTTGTTTTGCATCTAGATTATATTTAGTTCTTTATTGAAAAAAATATTGTTCACGTCGTTATTGTTCACGACGTACGGTTGAAAAAAAAGTGGAGAAAAAAAAGAGACAAAAAAAGAGAGTCTCAACAATTCGTAAATGTTTAGAGGCAAACACGACAAAAACAAATATAGATTTGGATTCATTTTGTTTTTTTCTCTTGAGCTTGAGTCAATTACCTCAGTTCATACATATTATGTTGATTATCCGAACTTGTGCTTGTGGTGATGTTCATTGCGGGATTGTGTCTCAATTGATTGAGATCGGTTATTTCTTGAGTCATTGAGAATGGAGGACGAGCGGCAAAATGCAGAGTGATGAGCTCATTATTGGGTAAAAGCTAATATTGAGTGATACACGAGTGCAAACAGGTGAGGTAAATCGTTTTGTTCTTTTTTTGTTAATTCTTTTCATTGACTTTTTGTTATTTAATTAATTGCAAATGGGAAATATGAGTAAATACGAGGAGGAAGAGGTACCTAAGGGGTTTTATGCTGAGTTTGTAGATAGTATGTAGGCTATACATAGTAGGTTTGATCAATTAGGTTTGGCGGTTGAACGTATTAGTGGTGATGTGGTTAGGTATGAAACCTTGATAGGGATTCAGCAGCGAGGGACGCCCCAAAGGGTTTCTCGTGGAGGTAGATGAGATATGTGTGGATGGAACCTTATGGCTGAATTTGACGGGAAAGATGAGGCGATGAGTATAGGTAGTAGTGACTACTATTTGGAAGTTGACATGGGACGAATGATGAATAGAAGATGTAGGTGTGATCGAGGTGTTGATCGGGATTTAGGAAATATCAAAATGAATATTCAAGCTTTCCAAGGTTAGAGTAATCCTAAAGCTTACTTGGAGTGGGAAAAGAATGTGGAATTGGTGTTTGATTGCCATAATTATTTCAAGGAGAAGAAGTTGAAGTTAGCTGTGGTAGAATTCACTAAATATGCCATTATTTGGTGGGATCAGTTGGTGACTAGTCGTAGGAGGAATTTGGATAAACCAATTGAGACATGGGGAGAATTGAAGGCTTGTATGAGAAAACGGTTTGTACCTGGACATTGTTACTGGGATCGTCATCATAATTTACAAACACTTTCTCGAGGGTCTAGGAGTATGGAGGATTATTATAAGGAGATGGAGGTGGCAATGATTAGGGTGAATGTAGTGGATGATAGAGAGGCCACCATGGCTAGGTTTTTGAATGGGTTGAATAGGGACATTGCTAACATTGTAGAGTTGCAACATTATGTGGAGTTGGAGGACTTGGTGCATGTTGCTATGAAGGTGGAGAGGCAACTCAAATGACAAGGGGTCGCTAGGTTTACTATGGAACCCAAGTGGCATAGTGGTGATAGGAACGATCAAGTGGAGACCAGAGAAAAGGATGAAATACCTAAGGATAAGGCAGAGGTGAATAAAAATAAACCAAACGTTGAAAATGGTAGGTCGAGGGATATAAAATGTTTCAAGTGTTTATGTTTGGGGCATGTAGCTTCACAATGTCCAAATCAACGGGCGATGGTTCTTCAGGAAGGTGGAGAGATTGAGTCGGAAGATGGGAGTGGGAGTGATAGCATGCCTGAGTTGGAGAATGTTAAAGGTGAGACTTGTTTGGAATACCCCGTGGCTGAGTCATTAGTGGTGATGCGCGCTCTTACTACACAAATGAAAGTGAATGATGAAGAGAAGCAACGAGAAAACTTATTTCACACTAGGTGTCACATTAAGAATAATATGTACAATTTGATAGTAGATGGCGGTAGTTGTACAAATGTGACTACAACAACCATTGTAGAAGAGTTGGGGTTACCTCTTATGAGGCATCCACAACCTTACAAATTGGAGTGACTGAATAATTGTCGGAAGATACGGGTTACCAAAAAGGTATTGGTAAATTTCAGCATTGGGCGATATACTGATAAGGTGTTGTGTGATGTGGTTCCATTGCATGCAGGGCATCTATTGTTGGGAATGCCATGATTGTATGATAGGAGAGTAAAACAAAAAGAGTTCACAAATCGGTACAACCTTGTGATAGGTGGAAAAATAATTACTCTTGTGCCATGACACCACAACATGTCCAAGAGGACCAACTGAAATTGAAGAGTGAGCGAAAGAATAAAAATATCGGAGAGCAAGAGACAAGGAAGTAAGGTGACTGAGAGTGAGAAAAAAAAGAGTGGAGCCACATGAGAGAAGAGATGGAAAAATTAGAGAGGAGAGAAAATTCCAAAGTGGCTTGTATGCTAGAAAAGTCGAGTGTGAGAAGGTTTTAGTGAGAGCTAACAATCGCCTCCCAAATTTCGATATTTCTTTTTTGCAGGATTTCAAGGAATTGTTCCATGGTGCACCATACATTGACTACCCACGTGATGCAAAGCTCAAGGAAGAATGTGAATAAGGACGATGAATGCAATCACGCCATGGTATTGTATCAAATCCCTACACCTAGGATAGGTTATGAGCCTACATGTATAGAAAAATTCTTACTTGTTTATGATATACACTTACTACATCATCACATTATAGCATGTTACACGGAGCTACTTGAGTATGATAGGCAGTTGGGATGCATCATGTGTGATTGGGTGCGTGAATGTCTTTATTTTAATCATGATGTTCTTACATGTATTATAATGGATTTATGGCATGTGTTAGGAGTAGGTCTAGTGTCTATTCCATGCATTAATTTAGCAAGTGTTTTTCATATACTAACCTCATTCAATTCAATGACCTTATGTATTGGTATTAGTAGTAGTTTTGGTGAAAAACAGGTGATTACTATGCTATGGGATCAAGTCTTGTCTGGTCCAGATGATGGTAGTTGGGTGATCATGCGTACGAGACGGAAATGGATTCAAAGAAGGTCTATGCTACATCCTAGAGGAGATGAACCTTTCCATATCATTGTTATGAGCTCGATCAATGGATACGGCTTGGTTCTTTGGGGTAAGTTGGTGATTGTTGGCATTGTTGAAGTTTCTAATGTTGCTTCGTTTGGTACATGATTGGATTTGAGAGGTCGAATCCTTTCAAAGAGAGATGGGATGATGTGATCTGGACAAGGCTTCAAGCGGGCGAAGATTTAAAGTGCGTTGAAACGAAGATATGGATGAGTTCGAGATCAAATCAAGGCAAAGATGTCATGCAATCGTGTAATCGAGCTATGGAGCCCAAAATGTTGGAGTTGACAAGCCATTGGGCAAGTATCATAAAAGAACCGAAGGCCGAAAATGATTGAAAAGTGGTCAAAACAAGAAGGCAAGATGGAGGCACAAATGAAGAACCATGCGGTCCCATGGTTCAATAGACCTTGCGATCATAGGGCCACCTCCAGGATGCAAAATGGGGCAAAATTAATTTCCCATGCGGCCGCATAGGCCAAACTTTTGGTGAGAATTTTCAATTTTTACAAAGTTTCTTAGTTTGACTCAATTACCATGTTTTAGTGTCTTTTAACATATTTGGACTCTAATTTCGTGCTTTTTAGGGTATTTCATGCTTTCATATAAATAGGATTTCATTTTTACTTTGTAAGAGAGACTTTTATTATTTTGAGAGATTAAATACAATTTGTGAGTTTTTTCCTCCAGATTCTTAGTGGCTTAGACTTATAATCTTAAACTTATCAAAATGTGTCGCAGTCCTTTTGTGGCATTCCTACTTCACAATTCTTGTTCCGAGTAATCAACTGGTCAAAATTCTCACGTGAAATCTCGATTCTTGGTACGGGTCGGGTTGATCTTTACGCAACGTGATTTCTAGCTTTCTTGTGTTGGTTCCATCTTATTCGTGAGTTCCCAAGATCAATTATTGGCTAGGTTCACATCATATATTTTCTTGTTTCTTGCCTAAAGGTGGGGGTATCATTGTGGTCGACCTACATAGACGAGAGTGAACTAAAGGCTTTTAGGGAGCGTTGTAGGATCTCAGACACCATTGAGATGTTTGTCCTAAGAATTGATGAGCGAGCCTATTTTCCTAGGGATAGGCGTGTTTTCGTGAGCAAAGTGATTATGAGTGCTGGGATGAGGTTGTCTCTACACCATTTCTTTAGATATATACTTAGACAATATAATCTAGCCCATACCCAGCTTGTGCCCAACACATGGAGCCAATCGCAGGGGCATTTCTTCTTTAGAAAGAGGTTACTGTCGGTGAGGATATGTTTTCCCATGTTTTCTTGAGCCTCTTCCAACCCTAGGCCTCTAGTGTGGGGGGGTGATTGTAAGGGGTGGTATTATATGACACTCTTTATTTTGGGCACACTGACCTCAATAAAGAACTAGAAATCATCTTGGTTCATGGTAAGGGGTGCCAACTCAATACCACATGGATAAGTAGCCTCAACATTCATGTGTGCTTTGACCTTATATTTTGAATGAGCACTTAATTCATCATTTCTTTTGCAGAGCAACATGAGAAGAAAGAATATTTCAAGCCGGACATATTCTTTATAAGGTGTCTTGACGAGGCAAAAAAGAAGAAACCTTTAAGTACAAGTTCTTTAGCATACAAACATCATAGAGAAGATGTGTCTCACTTTTCCAAGGTAAACCCTTTATGGCAAGGAAAATGTAGAGCCTCAGGGGGAGGGGCCTCAGAAGATGAGGTTGACAATAACAAAGAACATCGAACCTCTTCCTTCTCCTAAGCACCAGACTACTATTGATGAGTCTGTGAAGAAGCCCATTACGACGGACCCCATATCTACTATAAAAATAGTAGATGTTGAAGACCAAGGTGAGGAGAATAGTGGCCTCATCAAGAGGAAAATGGGGAAGGAGATCAGCAAAGGGACCCCTTCTGAAGGAAAAACCTATAATTTTTTGGGAGGGAGGTTAGATGAGATTGCTCCAACTCTTATGAAGATACTTACCGCTAAGGTCCATTGGGTTATGAGAATGTACATAAATATTGGACTCACATATAATCTTGTACATCGAGACATGTGACTGATGGATATGAAGACGTTGGCCTCGCCCTACAGGCTTGCTCACAAAGCTTCTTTCTCAATGCTTAGATGGACATGAGGAGATTGCATATGCTTAATAAAGAACTTTTCCAAAAGGAAATTGATGCGGAGGCTGAGTTAAGAAGCTAGAGGCTGAGGCATCTATCGCCGACCATTTAGGCCTTCAAAGTAAGGTGGTTGAGGCAGAGTCGAGGATGGAGACACTTTCAAAGGAAAAGTGTTGAAGAATGAGGTCCACCTTTGCAAAGCTGAAGTTAATGCTTTGACGAAGTGAGTTGTGAATTCTGATAGTCTGCAAAGAATAGCTTTGTCGGCCTTGGATGTGGTAGATAAGGAGAATGAGGAGTTGAAGTCCCAAGTGGGTAAGATGACTCTCAGGTTGCCTGTTTGAGACAACAGCTGAGTAGGACGGGAAAAGAAGTCGTGAACAATTATGTGGCCATCTACTTCTATAGATGATGTTGAAGTCTCAGTTGAAGAGTTGGAAGAACGCCAGGTGAAGCCTCAGCATAATGATGCCACCACATAGACTTGGGCTTTTCATTTCTTCTTGTTTTGTCTTTGCAATGTATTCTTTTTGTAATCAGCTCGTTTTATGTATATAAAGATTTTATTCTTCTATATGATTATTGTATCCTTCCTGAATTTGTATAAACACTGGAGCCTCAAAGGATAATATAAATTGATAGTTGTAATAATTGAACCACAATTGACTTAATAGTGCCGAGCAGTTAAGGAGTGAACATATGTACTAATTTTCCAAAATAAGATAACATAATAACTTAAGATAGTTTTGCAACAATTTATTGGATCAATAAGGTCACCATTTGGCTAAGCACATTTATTAAAAATGGGTAACTTTTTAAACCAATCTTCGTATAGGCCCGTCATAATTAGTTTTGAATAAATTTGTTATTAACGTACAATTTGACCTTTTCAAAAACGATCGTGCGCTTTGGGTAGTGAGTTTGTCTTACGAGGGTCGTAAAGATGGTAGGATCTTGTTCGTTGATAACTTTGCAAAGTTGTATGTTGTTCATTTATATCCGCTTCATAAGTTTTAATTTTGGCCCCACAAAGGTACTTCGTACCTTTTCTTTCGAGGTGGGAGATATTCTTTGCAAGGGATAGTTCTTCTGTGCAAAGACTTCCTCCATGATGTTTGGATTATACGTGGAAGGGATTTACCTCGTAGAACGATCTTATAAATGTAGAGATCATTTTCGTTGATAATATAATTACATAAGTTGAAGAAGATCGTCCAGACAAAGTTGACAATATGAGCCTACTGGTAGTACGCTCTTAAATGTTTGACACTCTAAGGGTGGAGCTGTATTTTTCCACCCAAATCCTCAATCTTGTAGGTCTTGGGCCTTAGCTCATCAAATATGAGGTAGGGGCCTTCCCAGTTGGGACCAACCATTCTTATACCTGGTTCTTTAGAAGAAAAGAAAATTCTCTTTAGTACAAGGTCTCTCTTTCGAAATGACCTCTTCTTTACCCCTAATATTATAATATCGAGCCATCTTCCTTTGGTAGGAAGTAAGCATAGTTTAGGAATTGTCTCTCTTTTCTTCAAGGAAATCCAGTTCATACCTCTTTAATTCGTCGTTAGATATCTCACTAAAATGAATGCGACTAGAAGGATACGGTCCTACCTCGATAGGGCTCATAGCTTCATTACTATAGGTCATGGAAAATGGGGTCTATCCTATTACGGTTCGACTTGTACGAATTGCCCATAACACTTGGAAGAACTCGTCTACCCAGGCCCCTTTTGATGCAACAAGCTTCTTTTTTAAGATTTGCTTGATAGTTTCACTGACAACCTCAACTTGGTCGTTTGCTTGGAGTTGATGGGACGATGAAAAGTGCTTTTTGATCCCCCAACTCTCCGTACAAGTTCCTGATCTTTTTGTTGTCAAACTGTCTCCTATTGTCCGGTACAAGTGAATGGAGAATCCCAGATTGGCATATGATATTATTCCAAATAAATTTGGAAGTATTGACCTCAGTAATCTTTACTAAGGGTTCATCTTTCACCCATTTGGTGAAGTAATCAATGGTGACAATATCATAGTTAGCACTACCTTTCCATTTAGGTAGGGGTCTTATGAGGTCCACTTGCCAAACAATAGTTAATTCCTGAGAAGGTTGTCTCTGGATGGTGGAAAATTGCTAACAAATGTCGCATTTCCTTATGAGCTGAAGTACATCTTTCTTGAGTGTTGGCCAATAATACCTTTGTCTAGTATTTTGTGTGCGAGTGCTGGGCCACCTCCGTGATTGTCACACGCTCTTTCATGTAACTCACAAAGTACGTAACTGGCCTCTTTTCCTCTAGTGCATCGGAGAAGAGGTAATGAAAATCTTCTTTTGTATAAAACTTCATATTGTACCATGAAATAAATAACCCTCATTCTAATTTTATTGGCTTATTCCTTATCCTCTGGTAATACCCAATCCTTGAAAAATAAGATAATTGGCTACATCCAATATGGGGTTCTATCTATCAATTGAACAATTGGTATTAGCTTGAGTAGTTTTAGTCTTTGCTACTGGCTAGTTTAGATAAATCATCGACATGGATATTTACAACTCCTGGGATTTGAGTCAACTTAAACTTCTCAAAAGTTGGCAAGAGGTCCATTTTTTAGTTATGTCGCTATATTCCTATCCCTTGCAATGAAGTTTCTATTCACTTAACTTACAACTAATTGTGAGTCACTATTAACCATTAGCCTATTCACTCGCATCTTTCTGGATAATCTGAGGCTAGCCAACAGTGCCTTATACTCAGCTGCATTGTTGGAAGCTTTAAACCTAAATCTGACCACACAATTGAACTTATGTCCACTCCGGCTCCCGACTCTGTTTCTCCATATAATCATCCCCAAGTTCCAAGCTGAAGGATTTATTGGCTCCATCGCCACTTCGACATCCGGAGCATTGGCAAATTCAACTATGAAATCTTCAAGTGCCTGACCTTTCACATAGGTTTTTGGTTTGCATACAATTCTATGGCCCATTTCATAATCCTTCCAAAAGCATCAGGCTTCTGTAGCACCTGTTTAAGTGGGAAGTTGGTTAGAAAATGTATTCTATGTGCTTGGAAATATGGCTTCAGCTTTCTCGAACAAGTAAAAAATGAGATAGAGAACTTTTCCATATGCTTGTAGCGAGTTTCTGCTGGCAAAAATACTTTGCTTACATAGTAAATAAATAGTGTATGCCACATTTTTCCCTTATAAGTACGTAACTCATGGCATCTGCAGAAACAACTAGGTACAATAGGAAGGATTCTCTTTCTTTGGGCTTTGAGAGGAGATGAGCTTATCCCAAATGCTTCTTCAGGTCTTGGAAAGCATCATCGAACTCCTTGTTCCATTGGAACCTCTTTTTCCTCTTAAGGTCTTTAAAGAATTGAAGACATTTGTTGGTGACCTTTGAGACGAACTAGCTCAATGACGCCATGTGACTTGTGAGGCTTTGTACTTCTTTAGATTTGCTAGGGGACATCATATCCAATAAAACCTTGATCTTTTCAGGGTTGGTCTCTATGCCTTGTTAGTTGATCGTATAACCTAAGAACTTTCCAGAAGCAATACCAAAGCATATTTGAGCAGGTTTTACCCTCATCCTGTATCTTCTCAAAATTTTGAAAGCTGCATCAAAGTGCTCGACATGGTTCGCAACTCTAAAGCTCTTTACCAGCATATCATCCATATATACCTCTATAGTTCTGCTAATAAGATCAACGAACATTTTGTTAACAAGCATTTGATAAGTTACCTCGGTGTTCTTCAGGCCAAACGACATAACTTTGTAACAAAAAGCCCCATATCTGTAATGAAAGAGGTATTTTTATCATTAGATAAGTGCATGAGAATCTGATTATACCCTGAATAGGCATCCATGAAGCTCAATAGCTCATGTCCTGCAGTAGAGTCCACAATTTTATCTATCCATGGAAATAGAAAATTGTCTTTGGAGCAGGCTAGGTTAAGGTTGGAAAATTCTATCCATACCCCCATTTGCACTGTACTTTTTTCACCAGAACTAGATTGGAAATTTACTTCGGATAAATATCCTTTTTGATAAATCCATTAGATATCAATTTTTTACTTCTTCTTTCAGAGTCCCGTATCTTTCTATTTAAAGGCTCCTTTTTTGGCCTGTAAGGAGTGAAATTTGGATCAATATTGATGTGATGACAACTAATGTTGGGGTCAATGTTTACCATATCTTTGTGCCTCCAGGCGAATACGTCCAGGTTTTAAGTGAGAAGCTCTCGAGCTTTT
The DNA here is from genome assembly GCA_019097785.1 of Fraxinus excelsior. NCBI lineage: Eukaryota > Viridiplantae > Streptophyta > Magnoliopsida > Lamiales > Oleaceae > Fraxinus > Fraxinus excelsior. The sequence goes on from CM032640.1 coordinate 17,707,038, forward strand.
GTTTGGCTTCCAAATTTAACTTATTTCCTACTTGGAGCATCTTCGTAAGATCTTGTGGGTCTACTGGGAAGAGCTCCAATTTTTCAATCGAAGCTACTTGAGAATTGAAATCTATGATTTGAGGGGTCCAATCTCTTATACATAGCCCATTTTCAAGGGTCGTCCCTTCTACGGGCGTATACCATTTCAATGTCTTCTCCTTGTTCAGGGGTCCACCTTTCTTCAGGTGCATTTGACATTTTGATATTTGTCAATTTTATGTTAATATTTCGAGGTTTAGCCTTCTCTAATAAGTTAATATAGCGTTCTCTTGATCCCATTTGATCGTCTCTACCCATTGTGATGCTACTTTTAGTGGGAAATTTCATACACAAGTGGTGTATAGAAGTGATGACCCAAAGTTCCTTCGATGTGGGTCTCCCCAACACACCGTGATAGGATGATATGTGGTCTACAATAAGAAACTCCATGAAATGATGAACCTTCAAAAGTGGCAACCCTCGTTCCACTGTTAGGGTGCCATAAGAATGATGATATCGCCAGTAAAGCCATATAGATGAAAAATCATGGGGGTAAGCCCATTATCTATCAATGTTTTATCATATGTGGCTCCAAAAAGAATGTTGACAGAACTTTCGTTATCTACCAACATATGCTTCAAACCATTCTTTGCTACGATGCCAATATCACCAATGCGTCACAATGAGGATAATGTAGCCCCATAACATTATCTTAAGTGAATATAATGGACGTATTTCCAGTTATATAGGGGGTGCTGTTTACTATATAGCTCATCGTGGGGGATCCTTAGCCTTCCTAGCATAATTTCTTTAAGCATTCATTAATCTTCTCCTAACAAAGGGGCCTCCGATAATAGTATCAATCTCCCTAATTGGGGCATTTTCACCATCTGCTAAGGGCTCCCTTATTTGTCTTTAGCCACTTCTAGGCATGTTTCTATCTTCACCCTTCCAATACCTAAGGGATTCTTCCCCAGGATGCCCCTTCGCCTTATCCCTCCAAATCTTCTAATCGCGCCCAGAAAGAGGCACATTTTGTTGGGTGTGTTGGGTACCCCTTCTATCTGAATATGAGCCATTTTGCTATGAGTGATATGGCCTAGACATACAATCATTGGTGCTGTGGCCATGGAAGGACCGGGGGGCAGGCCTAGGGGGCATGTGCCCCCCTAGTTTTTGAATTTTTTAAAATATAAGGAAAAAAAATTGAACCTATCTCATTTCTTCACTCGTGCCTGAGGCTCTCCCACCGACCTCTTTCGTCTAAAAAATTAAACATGTCTCATTTCCTCAACTCTCCTATCTTCTCTCCCATCTCCCGCCCGCGTACGGAACTTACCTCAGTCCCAGACGGACAGACTCCTGCACTACGGCAGTGAAGGGTCCGACAATCTCCAGACTCCATTCTTCCTGTTTCAACTCCTACGCCAGTCGCACTGCTCGGCTGCTCCTGAGGTAAGCTCCGATTTTGAGTTTTCCTCAATGTGTTGTGTTTGTGTTTTTTGATTTAGGATTTAGGGTTTTCTAATTAGGGATTTTGATAATTGTGAATTGTGATTTAGAGATTATAGAGAAATACCCATTATCCAACCCAGTAGGCAAGTTCTTGGCCCGTGAAAATGGAGTTGAAGGAATGGAAAATTTTGAGAAATAGGAGATGGGATGGCTAAAGTGGGTAGTGAGGTAGTGAGCGCCAATACAATGGCTATAGAGATAATGTTTTTGGACCCAAAAACTGATTTTGAATTCCCTAAATTATTATTAGTAGACTTCTGTAGAATTTTACAGCTGCTAAAAGTGGGAGAAGTTGCTTTGCCGCCATTAGTGGAGCTTGTGAACTTGCTAATTGTGTCGAGATTTTTGATTTAGGGATTTTTGGAAATTAATATGGATTTCTAATTAGGGATTTTGATGAAACTGATATGGATTTCTAATTTGTGTGATTGTGAACTTGCTAATTAATTGATTTATGAAGATTGAAACTTTCTTATTTAATGTGACTAATTTTTTTATTTGTATCAGTTATGGATAGATACTTTAAACGTAAATCTATGAATGTTGAATGATAGTTTGATTGCATATATTGAGAAAGATGTATTTGACAAGATTGAAAATGATGTAATTATGAAACATTATCAAAATATGGGAACACATAGAGAACAATTGTAATAAAATATCTCTTAATTTAATTTTTTTCGTCACTTTGGGAAAGTTTGATTGTGTCCCTAGTTTCAAATATAGTAATATTACAAAAATCTCTTGGGTATTTATTTTTACAACCTTTATTTGCTTCAATGCATACATTTTTTGGATTCATGTTTCCACAAGGACCATGCACATTATGTTTAACAATAACAGAATGAAGATGAGGATATTTATTTTTGTCAGAAATTTCACATGATACTATCCTATCAACTTCTTCAGCACAAGAGATTTTATGTCCAAATTTGAATATTAACAACATATGTGCATGAGGAAGTCCTCTTTTCTGGAATTCAATCGCATATATATGCACAATAGTAGGGCCTAAAATACTTGTTTTGTATAAATCATGTTTCAATTCTTCCAATTTTACTCTAAATATACGTACGATTAAATCAGGTCGATTTTGAACTTGATCATTGTCTTTTAGTTCGTGCCTAATCTCTGGCTAATTTGGATTACACGTTATAGTCAAGAATATATCAGGTTTTCCATAACGTTGCGGTCCTAAAAGAAAAGTTCATGACTGCAGAACCATCTAATCTTGCCAACGAAGTTGAAGATTTCGTGGAAGAGATTGATGCCCTCGAGGAGCCTCAGCAGGATGATGCAGCTGCTTAGACTTTAGGCCTTTTTTACTTTGTAATATTTTTGTAGTAGCCCCCTCTCTTTTTAATGAATTTGATCATATATAAAAGAACATTTTTTCTTTATTCTCTTTGTGTTTGTTGCTGATGTGACTTTAGTTGTCGGCTGTCAAATGGGCTTGCGCTATAATAGTTTGGGTATGTAATATGAATTGGTCACACATAAAACTTGCTGAAAACATTTGGGGTCGCTTCGTCATACCAAATTGGATTAACAACCTATGGGCTCGCCAAGTTGACCTTGGATAATAATAATGAGTTCGTCATACCAAACTGGATTAACAACCTATGGGCTCACCATAGTTGACTTTGAATAATAATAATGAATTTGACTATGTATGGAGAATTCTTCTCTTTTCGTGCTTATTGTCGTAACCTTAGATGACATAATTTGAGTAAATGACCGGTCACATCCTACTTCGAACAATAACAATAATGTATGAGCTCGTCATAATTAATTAGACTGAATTAGCACATGGGCTCATCATAGTCATAATTAATTGGATTGAATTAACATATGGGCTCACCATAGTCATAATTAATTTGAGTAGAATTAACATATGGACTTGCCATAATCATGATTTAATTGAACTGAATTAACATATGGGCTCACCATAGTCATAATTAATTTGAACTGAGTTAACATATAGGCTCGCCATAGTCATGATTTAATTGAACGGAATTAATATATGGGCTTGCCATAGTCATAATTAATTTGAATAGAATTAACATATTGGCCTCACCATAGTCATGATATAATTGAACTAAATTAACATATGGGATCACCATAGTCATAATTAATTTGAATTGAGTTAACATATGGGCTAGCCATAGTCATAATTAATTTGAACTGAATTAGTATATGGGCTCGCTATAATTGTTGACCTATGGTCAAATCCTATGTTTTGATTATAACAAACAAACTATGTTTATCTAATATTTATTCAAATCTTCAAAATTTTATATGTTGCTAACTTAATCAAATTGGAGACAAAACTATTGGACGAAAAGTTATCGATCAAGAAAACTCAAAATGAAAATCGATCGAGCACTCACGCCTAAACAAATGAAGACAAACTTTGCGTCATTTCAAAGTCAAGCAACAGATCGAGCACTCGCACCAAATTAATCGAAGACATTGGAACTAAATTTTTTAGCTTATTTGTAAAGGTAAACCACTTTAATTCTTGATAATGACACATTGAAAGTTCAAGTGATAAATTTCTTATGAACGTTAAAAATTCACTTCGTTAAAATGAAGGTAAGATTTTCAACTTAATCTTAAATACTATTAAACATCACATACCTTGAAATGTCTACAAAAAGATTTCATGCAAGATCTATTGGCTACAAACAAAACAGAAAAATTGGCCTAGAAAGTTTCTAGCATCCGGACGTTTGGATGTTGAACGTTCGGATGACTGATTTTCAACGAATATTTTCTAAGGTCGTCCGGTACTATTCCAGACGTCCAGTTGGGTCTTCCGATTTAGCAGAAAAGTTGGCATTTTTCACTTCTACAAATACCAACTCATTTTCCATTCATTAATACATCAAGAGAGCATTAAAGTGAGATTCCTTTGAGCAAAATAGCATTGATTTCTCATATCATTTATTATCAAATTGTTTTGTCATTGAAAAATCTTTGATCAAACTGATTCTTGATAATCATTTTGTATATCAATATTTTTCACAACTAACACTTATCTATTAAAGTATTAGCCTACTTCTCTTCTTGTACTAAACCTTGAAATCATTATTTATTAAGAAGAGAGGATTTCAATTTGTAAATTCAATTCTCTTCGAACTTGTGGGTCGTGTTGAGATTCCGTAAAGTCAACGATTTAAAAGGATTAGTGTTCCTTGCTTGTAAGTCACCAGAAGCTTTGTAAATGGTTGAATTGCACCACAAGTCAATCAACATAGTGAATTTGGTCTTCTTCGTGTCGGAGAGCTTGGTAACGGAAGACGTAGATCATTGCATTGGATCAAACCTCCATAATTATGTCGTTTGCACTCTCTATCCCTCTATACTTATTGCATTTATATTTGTGTTTGCTATTGAACTAATCTATCTTGTTATTAAGCGCTTGATTTTAAGTTAATTTTTCGAAAAGTTTTAGAAACCAATTCACCCCCTCTTGGTTAGCTATCATTGGGCTTTCAACTAGTATTAGAGCAAGGTACTATTTTTCAAAGATTTCACAATCTTAAGTAATGGCTAATCCAATGTTTCAAAATCATGATGAGCATTCCACAAATTGACCCCCATTCTTTGATAGCACACACTATAATTATTGGAAGGCTATGATGATGATTTACATTCAATCTATCGATTACCACATTTGGAAATTTGTTGACTATGGTCCTTATATACCTACAAAGACCATTAAAATAAACAGTTAACCCAATCAAACTATTCCCAAACCTAGAGAAGAGTACGATGAAAAAGACAAGAGAAAATTATCCTTAAATGCCAAAGCCAAGAATTTACTATAGTGTGCGTTAGATAAAAATGAATTTAACTGTATTAGTACTTGTGAATCCGCATATGATATTTGGCATGCACTTGAAGTTACTCATGTTGGCACTAATAAAGTTAAAAAAACAAAAATTAATATGTTAGTTAAAGAATTTGAAAACTTCTTCATGAAACAAGATGAGTCTATTGTTGATATGATTACTCGTTTTACCGATATTGTAAATGATTTAAAAGGATTTGATAACTCTCATCTACTCTTACAGTGGATTTCTGATGATGATTTATGTCCTAGACCATTTAGATTCCTCAATGTTTGGACCAAACATCATGACTTCTCAGCCTTCGTTTCTCAAAAGTGGTCACACCCTACTCATCTTATAGGAATGGCCGTCCTATGGTCACACCCTATTCATCTTAGAGATACTGAGGAGAGGGTTGACCAGACAGAGACTGATTTTGAGGTTGATCCTACACTAGAGCATTGTAACTACTTCATCATACACATGCTGATTTGACCTTAGCTATTGATGAGGGTTTTTGGAAGCAAAAGGCCAGCTCTCGTTGGGTATGTGAGGGAGATCACAACACTAGATACTTTTATTCACTAGTACAGGGACGACGGATCAGATCTCGTATCAGGACCATCACGACTCAGGTAGGGAAAATTTTTGTTATTCTAGCAGATATTCAGGGCTCGACAATCTAGTTTTTTCAGAAATTATTATCCACTTCTTCACAACCTCTGGAGTATATTCATCCTGATATCATACCTAGGATACTGACGGAGGTAGACAGTATGGCGCTGAACCGCCTTCCTTTGATTGATGAGGTGCGAGAAGCCTTTCTCAGTATTGATGCTGATAGTGTTGCGGGCCCTGATGGATTTTCATCATTTTTCTACCAACACTATTGGGATATTATACAGGATGATGTATTCGGTGCAATCATTGATTTCTTTGAGTGTGGTCATTTGCCGAGAGGATTTGCTGCTACGTCTAATGTTTTGCTTCCAAAGAGGAAGAATGCTTGTAGATGGATGAATTATCGACCAATCAGCCTATGTACGAAGCTGCTGAACAATAGATTGAGTTCATTTCCACCTTGTATTATTTCTCCTCAGCAGAGTGATTTTCTCCCTTGTCGACTTATTGTAGACAATTTTTTGTTGACCCAAGAACTTCTACATACGTTAGATAATAAAATATGTGGAGAGAATGTTATGCTGAAGCTTGACATGGCTAAATAATATGTTCGTATATATTGGGGATTCATTTATTCTATACTTGAGGCATTTAATTTTGATTAGTTGTGGATTGATCGGATCAGACATTGTATATCGGAGTGTTGATTCTCAGTACTTCTAAATGGATGGCCATGTGGTTTCTTTTCTTCATTACGAGGACTCAGACAGGGAGATCCTATCTCTCCATCCTTATTTATTATTGTGGCGGACTACTTTTCTTGATTGCTTACTCAGAGGTTTCAGACATATCCTAGTATGTAGTATCGACATGGATGTATTACTCTTGTCTGTCATCTTGCTTTTGTTGATGATATGATTATATTTACCAATGGATAAAAGAAGTATATCAGAAGGGTCGTAGATTGTTTGGAGAACTATAAGAGGGTCTCTGGCCAATTGGTAAATAGAGACAAGAGTGGTCTTATATTGCTAGGCGAGCATCTAATATTCAGATATGGAGGTTAGTGATTCTGACTGAATTTTAACATCAGAGACAACCATTCACATATAGGGAGTCCTTCTGTTTAAAGTGGCTAAGATGAGCTTTCTATATGATGATCTCATTATGAAGGTCAGAAGGAGGATTTCAGGATGGACTTTACGCCTTCTTTCTTCTGGTGGTAGGATTACTCTACTAAGGTCTGTTCTTTCCTCTATACCACTGTATCTATTCCAGATTATGCGACCTTCTAAGGTCATTCTGAAATGGCTGGAGAGTATATTTGTGCAATTCATATAGGATTATAAGGATCATGCACGTCATCTACATTGGTAGAGTTGGAAGGCGATTTGCCTTTCGGCTACGAGGGAGGTCTGGGCTTTAGATGATTATAGGATATGGTAGACACATTTTCATTGAAGGCATGGTGGCTGTTCAAGTCTCAGAGTTCTCTTTTTGCTCAATTTTTACTGGGCAAATATTGTAGAGGGATACATCTGTCACTTGCAACAGTTCTTGACTCATCATCTCCTATTTGGAAGAGACTAAAGAGATTTGGACCATGCGCCGAGATACACGTTGTGTGGCACCTTGGGATAGGGCTAATCTTCTTTTGGCTTGGTTGTTGGATGAGTGATTCTACATCGACATCCATTTTTCCACACAAACAGCACACACCTGCGAGGGTGCATGACTTTTTTGAGGAGACTGGATTAGGTCTTGGGCGATTACTATAGGCTCTTCCATCAGCTATGGCAGAGCAGATTGCGGTCATTCCACTATATCTTGATGCCTCGGATCACACTTTCTGAAGGGCTACATCAGATGGTAGATTTACTACTAAATCAGCATGGCAGCTGATCTGTTCTAGCAGGCTAGTGCATGATTCATTTCACCTACTGTGGAGCATTATCATACCTCATACCATTTCGTTCTTCTATTGGAGATTATGGCAAGACTTAATACCAATTGATGTCATTATCCAGAGGAGGATATGCAGTCAGTTGGCTTCTCGATGTTAATGTTGTTCAGAGATTGAGACCATCACACATATTTTTACTGGTAGTAGTATTTCATATCAGGTTTGGCAATATTTTGGGGCTTTATTTTAGATTACCATGAGTGCAGGAGATAGTGTCAGACAAAGATTTCTGAGATAGATGTATTCTAATAGTTTGTAAGGACCAAGCACATTCGCATCATTATTCCTCTATTGATTTTCTGGTTTCTTTGGACTGAGAGGAATAATGCAAAGCACAAGAACATACATATAAGTTCGAGACGTATTATATGGAGAGTTTATCGTATGGTATCCTTCCTCCATATTGACGGACTATTCCGACCATTACATTGGCGTGATGACATGCAGCTTGCTATATTTTTTAGTATTTCTTTAACTTTCCCCCCATCTCCTTTCCCTATCATGGTTTGGTGGCGCACTTTATCATTCAGATATATCAAGATCAACATCGATGGTTGTGTCAAGGATGGGTTTGTGAGTGGGGGAGACATCATCAGGGACTACGTAGGAAAATGTATCAGGGCTTTCTCAGCTTCAGATGGACAGTGTATGATATTAGAGGTGAAACTTAGGGCTATTCGTGATGGTATACTACTGGCTAGAGATCTTGACTTGTCGAATATTTGGGTTGAGGCACACTCAGCTGTTGTCATTCACTGCATCATCAAAGGTGGTAGACTGTGCCTATCCAGGGGATACTCAGACAGATTGCAAATATTGTTTCCTTTCACGAAGATATGATTTCCCATATTTTCAGAGAGGGGAACTAAGTTGCAGATGCACTTGCTAGTGAGGGTTGGCATCATTGTAGATCCCAGGAATATGGACCACAACATATCAGGTCGCTTGTTCAAATTGGCAGATTTGGTTTGCCCAACACTAGAGTTTAAATATTTGTATTTTGCTTTTACTTTTATTTTTGCTTACACTTGTGCTTTTTGTAAGGGAAGTAATATTCTTTTTTTACTGTTTTCCTATTATTCTTTACTTTCATTGTAAGAGAAGTAGTACTTCCTCATTTATTGATTTTATTGATATCATTTGTAACCACGGTATTCCTATGCCACAAGTGAGGACATATTAATAAAATCTCGAAGGTACCGCCCTCCTTCCACAAAAAAAGACACTCCAAGTAACATGAGATGAAAACGATGAAGATGAAAGTTAAAAAGAAATCGCCAACATGTGCTTCATGTCAATAGATGATGAGGTAAACTCCATTGAAAAATTCTAATACGTTTATTTATCTTCCTCTTATGATGAAATTATAGAAGAATTTGAAAAACTCACCATTAGTCATTATATTCTTAAAAAGAAATATAAATTATTAATAAGTGAAATGGAGAAAATTTTGAAATTCAAAAAGGAAAATATTGACTATAATTCATTATACAAAGAAAATTGCTCTTTAAAAGAAATGGTAGAAGATTTGACAAAAAATGTTTTTAAATTCACTCAAAGAAAGAAGAATTTTGATTTAATGCTCAGTATAAAAAATATGTTTTTGATAAAGGAGGCATTGGATATAAACAATTTTTAAAATAAAAATCTCTCAAAAATTTATTTGTCAAAGCTTCAAATATAAATTCCTCAAAACCACTTGTAGCTTTTGCTACAAAGATGGACGTATTGCCTACAACTGTCTAACCAAAAAGAAATTACACTTTGAAAACAAGTGGACTCGAGGACCTACTAAAACTATCTACCAATGACCTAAGTTTGTCTGGGTACCAAAAATCAAAAGTTGGATTGTTATTGTAGGTACCAAAGAAAATGACGAAGCAAATGGTTCTAAGATAGTGGATACTCAAAACACATGACCGGAGATAAAACTTTACTATCAAATTTCAAAAGACGGATGGAGGCCATGTCACATTTGGAGATAATGTAAAAGGTAAAATCATCGGAATAGGAAATATTGGTAATCATCTCTCCCCTTCCGTTGAAAATGTACTTTTGGTAGATAACATCAAACATAATTTACTTAGTATTAGTCAATTATGTGATAAAGGCTATCATATTAAATTCGATTCTTTCAAATGCCTTATTAAGAATGCTATATCAAAAGAGGTGATATTTATAGGAAGCCATAGTAAAGAAGTTTATATTATAAATATCGAACTTGAAAATAATGAAATATGTCTTTTGAGTTTGAAAGAAGATACTTAGTTATGGCATAGAATATTAGGTCATGTTAGCATGGACCTTCTATCAAAAATTTTCAAAAATTGTTATGTCAAAGGATTTTCAAACTTGAAGTTCGAGAAAGATAGAATTTGTGATTTTTGTCAATTAGGTAAACAACTAAAAAGCTCCTTTAAACCTAAAGTATACTCTTCAACTACAAAACCATTGCAACTTCTCCACGTGGATCTTCTTGGACCATCTAGGATCGCGAGCTTGGGCAGTATTTTTCAACTTAAAAGAAGAAGCTCTAAAAGCTTTTAAACATTTTCGTAAGAAAATTCAAAACGACAAAGGTTATACCATTATAACCATAAGAAGTTACTATGGTGGAGAATTCGACAATGTTGCCTTTGATAATTTTTGCAATAAAAATGGATATGAACATAACTTCTCGGCGACTAGAACTCATCAACAAAATGGTGTAGTAGAAAAGAAGAATCGTACATTATAAGAAATGGCTAGAATAATACTTAACGAGAATAGTTTAACAAAATACGTTTGGGCCGAAGCCATAAATATCGCTTGTTACATTGTAAATAGAGTTTTAGTTAGTCGTAAGAAAACTAAAACTCCCTATGGGCTTTGGAAAAATAGAATTTCCAATATTAGTTACTTTAAAGTTTTCGGTTGCAAATGCTTTATTTTAAATACAAAAGATAACTTGGGAAAGTTTGATTCAAAATCCGATATTTGTATTTTTCTAATATATTTATTGACTAACAAAGCTTATAGAGTTTTTAACAAAAGAACTCCAGCCGTTAAAGAATCCATGTGTGTACATTTGATGAAACTAACTCATTTGGTCGCAAGAAAAGTATTGATGATGATGTAGGTTGGGAAACTTCATTTGAACAAATGAACATTCAAAATCAAAATAAGGAAGTGCCATCGAAGAACAAACGAAGGAGCACAATGCTCAAGAAAGTAAAGAAAAATCAACCAAGGTTTAAGATGATCCCCCACTACCAAAGGAATATGAGTTTGTTTCATCTCATCCAAAGGAATTAATAATAGGCGATCAATTCAAAGGTATCACCACTAGAACCTCTCTTAGAAATCATCTTGGTAGTTGTGCATTCATTTCGCAAATTGAACCTAGAATTTTTAAAGAAACCGAATTTGATGAATTTTGGATACTAGCAATGCAAGAAGAACTAAATCAATTTGAAAGAAATCATGTTTAAAATTTAGTTTCTAGACCAAATGATCAAACCATAATTGGTACGAAACGGGTTTTTAGAAATAAACGGAATGAAATGGGAACAATTGTACACAACAAGACTAGATTGGTGGCCCAAGGTTACAATCAATAAGTAGGCATCGATTATGAATAAACATTTGCACCGGTTGCTAGATTAGAATCTATTCGTATGCTTTTTGTTTTTACTTGTCATAAAAAATTCACTATTTATCAAATGGATGTCAAATGTGCATTTCTAAATGGTCAAGAAGAAGTGTTTGGTTGAACAACCTCCCGATTTTAAAGATTATAAAAATTCAGACTATATTTTCAAACTTCGTAAAGCTCTCTATGATCTAAAACAAGCTCCTAGGGCTTGGTACTAACGATTGAGCAAGTTTCTAATTTCAAATGGTTTTTCAATTGCAAAAGCGGACACTGCTCTTTTTGTTAAAACTCACAAAAATGATATGATCATTGTTCAAATTTATGTTGATGCTATTATATTTGGTGCCACGAATATTCATCTATGTGAAGAATTCTCTAAGTGCATGAGCATTGAATTTGAGATGAGTATGATGAGAGAACTTAAATTCTTCCTCGGTCTCCAAATTAAGCAAACTTGTGATGAGATCTTCATCAATCGAAGTAAGTACATATTAGACATGCTTGAAAAGTTTGACATGGATGATTTGAAGCCAATGGACACCCCCGTGAACACATCCATAAAATTGGACAAAGATGAACAAGGTACGTTCGTTAATATAACAAAATATCGAGGTATGATAAGATCCCTCATTTACTTAACCGCAAGTAGACCCGTTATTATATTTAGTGTATGTCTATGTGCTAGATTTCAATCGAATCCTAAAGAATCACATTTTAAGGCAGTAAAATGTATCTTTAGATATCCTAGTGGCACTAGAACCTTAAGGCTTTGGTATTCCAAAGACAACATTGATCTACTTAGCTATTCGGATGTCAATTGGGCCGGATGCACAATCGATCGTAAAACTATGTTGCTTTATCAACCGCCGAAGCCGAATATATCTCCACCTCTAGTTGTTGTGCACAAGTTCTATGGATAAAACAAACTCTTAGTGATGATCATTTATCCTTTGATCATACCCCTCCATCATGTGTGATAACACTAGTGCTATTAACTTATCTAAAAATTCTATTTTGCACTCTAGGACGAAACATATAGAAATTTAACACCACTTTCTTAGAGACCATGCTAAAAAAGGTGATATTGTGATAGAATGTATAAACACGGAAAATCAATTGGCTGATATATTCATGAGACCTCTAGCTCATGATCCATTCTCACATCTAAGAAGAGCTTTAGGCATAATTGATGAAAATGAAGTATATGACTGAAATTATGTGCTCTTATATGTGTCTATTTTTTTTAATCCATGTGCATCATATTCAATGAAAAAAAAGATCATCCGGACGAGGAATCGGACGTCTGGATCGAACAGATCGTTGAACCAACGTCTGATTTAGCAGAAAATTGTTCAACCAGTTCTGCCAAACTGGACGTCCGAATGGCTGAACCGGAGTCTAGTTTCAGTGTCTGGGCCAGATTTAAATTATGACACACGACCTTCCTTCTTTATTTTTTCACCATTTCTCTCCTTAAATCTCTTCTCCTTCACTCAATTTTTCATCTCAAAACATCAATTATCCTTTAATTTCACAAAACCCATCACTTTTACATCACTAGATTTTATATCATTTTACTTTTCATCTTCAATATTCACTTTTCACCCTAAAATCTCAAACCTTAGACTCTCCCCACACACACTTTCAATTTTCAACCATGGAAAGCTCTAGAAGGACGGGTAAAAGGTCAAAAGCACGGTGAGACGCACTTTACCTTCATCCGATGATGAATTTGATTTGGAACCCAAGGTGACGGCCAACACATTCGAAAAATTACCCATATTAATAGGTAGGAATATTGATTTTGCGGATTTTACTATTGAAGCACCCACATTTCATATCGAAGAACTTTTTGAAAACATGGGATAAATTTCTATTACAACATTAGAAGAGCATGCAGACCCGCATCTCATGAATGTTTTTAACAAAAACATGTCAATTTCAAGGTCCAGTGACATTTCATGGTTAGTTAAAAACAAACATGTTATAACCAAAGCCCTCATTCATGATATTTTGGAACTTGAAGTATGTGAAACACAAATCTTTCTACACAAGACACATCCTACACTCGATGGCTATGACTCCATCGAGGCTTATCGTCGAGTCACCAAGAATTTTTTTGAAAATATCACCAAAGTAAGTGCACATCGATTGTCTCTTCCATGCAAGGTTTTACAAAACATAATTGCAAATGTTATCCTATCCCGAAAATGTCATTGGGATGAAGTGGGTTCTTTTGATCTCTTCCTTCTCGATTCCTTTCTTGTTGGTAGGAAACTTGATTTTCCAACCATTGCATTAGGACTCATTAAGATTGTCCATTCGTTATAAAATGTTAAGACTTTACCATATGACATGCTTCTCACAAAGATTTTTAAACACTTTCACGTCTCATTAGATGATGAAACCTATGTCCAATTTAAACCCACCAACACTGTCAACATCAAAACACTTAAACGTGTGAAAATCACTAAAAAACATGGTCAATGGGTGGCACATACCAAGGGACTCGACCCCACCTCGGGTCCATCGACTCTTCTCTTTGAGGGTGACAAAGTTGACGACGATGAAATACCAGACATCTATGTTCATCCTCACGACATTCCAGGGTCTAGTATCCCACATTCCTTGGGTAGTGGTTTCACGTTCACCAAGGATCAGTACAACATGTTGAATGGCCGCATTGACTCTCTTATATCTGCGATTGATGGTCTTGGTGGAATGCTTCATCGGGTGCTAGCTCATCAGGAAGCCATTCAAGCTCAATAGACGACGATGCAAGCTCAACATAATGTCTTCTACGCCCACTTCTATGCCCAATTTCCTCCACCACCTCCTCTGGAGTCCTAGTCTTAGTTCAATCTCTCATCATCATGATTTTTTTTTATCTTTATTTGCCCTACTATAGATATTTTCTCCTATTTAGCTTCATGTCAACATTTTCTATTTGCTACATGTTGAATATTTCATTGTGAGTTTTCTTTGCCATGTTGCTATTTCCCTTTGAGATTTCTTTATCTTATGTTTTGCTTTATCTTCTCAACTTCATATTCTTTTTGCTTATGCCAAAAGGGGGAAAACATATGAACGATGATATGCATGCTTAATATGCTTAATGTAAATAAGAAATGGGGAATTCTTGATCTATAAAACACAGGAGAAGAACATTGCAAGTGTATGAATCATATGAGATATTCATCTTATTGCAAATTATCTATTGTTTGTTATAATAAAAAAATGGGGAAATTTTTGACCTATGCCACTACACCAAAAATGATCATTTGCAACACTTAAAATGCAACATTTGTTGATAAATGTTGCTAAAAGGATCTTTTAGCAACATTTTAGTAAGTGAATGTTGCAAATAGTTAATGTAATTGAGTTTTGGCAACATTTTTCAAATGAATGTTGCTAATGTAACTTTTTGCAATGTTTATTGACTGTTGCGAAAAGTTTACCTTTTTTGTAACGTTTAATAAACGTTGCAAAAAGTTTCAATAAGTCATCTTTTTGCAACGTTTAATAAACATTGCAAAAGGTTTTCCTTTTGTAACGTTTAATAAACGTTGCGAAAAGTCTCACTTTTTGCAACGTTTATTAAATGTTGCAATAAGCGACACTTTTTTTTGCAACGTTTTCAACGTCGTCAAAACTTAAAATCCAAATTCACCCAAAGTTTGAGCCCTACTCTCCTGCCATATCTCTCTCTCACTCAATGAAATCTCTTGTGATTTCTCTTCCTTTCATTTTCCTCTGTCTCAAATTCATTTTACTACAAGCCATGAATCTCGGATTTCTAGCTCTACACTAATTTCTCCGATTTTTCAAGCTGTAAATCCTATTTTTTCGAGCAAGTACGCGGTGGAGATTTTGGAGGAGGCGCGGAAGCGGGTTTTCGAGTTCTTCAAGACGGCGTGCAGATCCATCCCTACCATCATGAAAATCTACATCCTCGATGACGTCGCCAAACCCTCCGAGCTTCGCTCCATCGTCGCCTCTGAGATCCGAAAGAACGCTCATGTTACTGACCCTAAGGTCCCCTCCATCTTTCGTTCCTAATTACGTCTAATATGCATATGAAATTTACTTTTTATTTTCGGTGTTTTTAATGCTCAATTGAGGCGTTATAAATAAGATTGAATTATACATTCCCAGCTACCCACTTTAATTATATGCATTCACCCGCTTTGATGTTTCATTCCCTATTAATAGTTGAACCTAGTAGATAAAGAAATTGTTTTTTTGGGGGGACACGATCCAGTATCTTGACTCTATTATCTCCTGATTCCCTACTATTATGAAAGAATATGCCATCTATTAGGTCTTAATTCTACTTAATCTAAAGCCTCGAGTCTTGAAGTACTTCTTCTGACTCACAGTTTATTCCCCCATTAGTCTCATTTATTGAAGTCATATCATTACCAAAAAAATGTTTACCAAGTCCCATAATTTAGGATAAGTTATTAAGATTAATTCATACTAAAGTAAAAAGATAAGGACGTAGTCCCATTGTTAATCTAGTTGCACCTATTACCTCTAGTTTCTGGAAAAATAATTCCGCAGTTTAAATTCTTTTCTCATGGAGCATGGCATTATCTATAGAAGCATTTTCTTGGCATGACATTAGGTTACACTAGATGGCTTGCGTTCCATTTCCTGTATTTGTAAGCAAAACTTCAGTTATGCATGTACTAGGCTAGATGTGATTTTGTTTTTGTTTTTGTTTTTTAATGCTTTCTTTTCATCTGAACATTAATATGGCCAATGCTTACAAAAATAACAAAGAATCAACCTCCTTTTATTTTATGTTACACAATTTCATACTTTAGTGTGAAATCACCTTTTAAAAATGTGTAAGCTATTCTTGTATTGATTATGAATATACTATCTAATTTGGTTTTGTCAATCTCATCCATTTTATCGAAATGTCTCATTACAGACTATTTTTAGACTGATAATCTTTCATTGTACTTACATGCTTGGGATTTTGTTAAATATTTAAAACACTGCAGCTCAAATTGTTGAAGAGAATAGCTACTGTCAAGCATGATGGTACTGTAGAATTTGAAGTTCCGGAAGATGTTGGACCTCAAGCTGTTGGAACTGGTCGTGATGCTAGATCTCCATTAGTAACCAAATGATGCCGCTTCCAGTGCTCAGGATGGATGAAAATCAGCACACCTCTCTCAAAATGTTCTTGCTAGTCTGCCATGCAAATAAGCTAATGTTGACTTAACTGCAACTGTTGTGTTGTTTTTGAGTCCATAACCACTTTAGATTGTTGGTTTTTTCCCTGCCATGAAAGTCTCTTCCAGTTGATACCATAGTAAAGAACAGATGTTAGGATTTTTTTATTTTTTTGCTATAAAAGATCCGGTAGACTTTGTTCATTTGTATTTTTTAATGACCTTTAGTAAGTCTGCTGGTCAAACTTTTACATATTGTAAATCTCTTATTTTCTTGGTCTAGTTAGCATAACATTTCCAAGGTGATTAGCACTTAGCAGTAACTGAATAAATTTATTAGATTCTAGTGGACAAAGAATGTATTTTTGTCAAAGTGTTTATATAGACTTCACTGTTATAAATTTCTCTGGCATTGGAGTTGTCAATATAGTTTTTCTTTATTGTACGATTTTGAAATCTGAGAACAAATTCTTGTTGTGTTCCAGATGGAGTTATCAAGATAGTTTTTCTTTATTGGACGATTTTGAAATCCGAGAACAAATTCTTGTAGTATTCAGCTGGAACTTGTCTTATAATAGCTTATTCGTTCCACGGGATTTGGTTTGAAATGTTAGATCTGAATAAATCTTGAGAATTTCTGTAACATCTAACTGATTTTTTGACTAAAATTCTACTTTGGGTTCTATATAAAGTTGTCGATGAGGATGGTTGGCTGCAGGATTATGGGGATCATGTTAGACTGGCGACTCATTCAAATTTCAAAGAGTTTCAAGTCCTTCAGAAATACCTATACAAAGAAATCAAATAAAGGAAATAATAAATTATCTACTTCCAACATGCAAAGAGCCGGGCATTGATTCTAGGATTCCTTTCAAAGCCAATGCAATTATTGCTAGTCCCCCAGCATATGGTTAGAATCGCTCTCTCTCTCTCTCTCTCATCTTGAATCTTCGTGTGGTTGGTTTTCCTGTTTACTTAAAAATTCTGCACTAGCTCTGGAAGAATTTGGAGCTGAAGTAGAGGATCTGTTGAATAGAATTTTGTAAGTTGATGTGTAGTGGATATGTACCCTAGACTTTCTGCTAATCGAGTAACAATCTTCTCACTTCCTTAGGCATGCTTATATCAAACTAAGACAAATTCATGATATACATTCATGTGGTTGATTTGAATATATATCATAATGATCTCCATAGCAATTTCTTGCCTGGTACCTTAGGGATACATTGACTTGTGCCTTCTTTTTTGATATACATACGTAGGGTATGCCCAGTCTGTCAGCTTGCATACCTTTGCCACTACCCATCGTCTATTTCGTAGATTTCTACCACATTATTTTCTCTAATCTAAAGCTCCTTGTTTGCGCACATATTTGCAGCTTTGTTTGGCTTCTCTTGAGACATATTATTTCCTCTAATTTCCAAAAGCATTATTCTAATGCTATCAAGTAAATATACTGCTTCCCAAATTTTAGCTAAGCTTAATGAATCCACTTCCACCTCTGATGTTAGTCTCTTATCTTACGTGTAGTGAGGCCTTCATGTAGATCATTTACCTCAGTCTTGAAGCGATTGCAGCTACTGTACGATACGTGGAAAGCAAAAATATGTTGAATTGCTTGGCCTAGTGATGACTTGTAGCATCATCTCTGTTTAGCTTATATGTTCCTTAAGGGGGTTTGTGCCAATGGATTATCTTTGGAATAGGGATTTGTATCCTTTGCCATACTGACTTGCAATGCTTTCATCCCCTTTCCAATTACTTTTCAGTTGCAACCCAGCCTTTACAAACAGCTTAATTAAGTCTTGTATTCTCCAAATTATCCTTGTTGGTAGCATTGATATGAACCTAAGTTTTCTGTCATTTCTCGTGGTCCATAGGAACCATAGCACATATAGCGGCAGAAGAATCCTGATGCCAAGGAACTTTGACATCTTTGTTGCACAATGTCATCAACTGGGAACTAGTGATGCCATAATTTCCAGCAGAAAAATGAAATACATTGTTATGGCTATATTACACTAGAATTTAAAGGATGTTGAATGAGTCTTTTTGTAAACATTGATAGTGAATTTGACCTGGAAAACATTGTAGCTGCAGCAATTCTGGGAAAAAAGTTAATGTGCTACTACGAATTAATCCAGTGTAGATCCTCAGGTATCTAGAGTGGCTTCCTATAAACATATTAAGATGCTATTTCATATCAAACTGTGAAATTAATACGTTCCTCTTCTATATCTTTTAACAGTCCAAGGACCCAGAGTAGAAGAAGAGTCTTGCTGCAACAATGGCTACTCCTGGTGCTGTTATATCTGGCTACATTCAAGAAAGAACAGATGGATGATACCAGAAATAGCATGATGATGAAGGGCAAAGTGATGACTCCCATGAAGTAATTGAGGAAATTGATTCGTCTTAAGAGGAAGTTGGTGGCATATTACTAGTTTCTACTAATAGAGTCCGAGTTCAAACATAGGTTGAAGTGGCCGCATTCGGGGATGATATTTTATGTCTATACTTCTTTCAGCAATCTAGTTAGTGGAATGATGGATGAAACAATTGTATTATTTATCTTACTCCTTTTTAGATAGGTTATGTTGTATCACATTCGAATTTTGTATTGATTCAAAAATTTATAATGAAATTATCAATTTTGATGCAATTCTAAAATGTCACAAAGTGTTATTTTTAATTTTGTGGGTCAATTACTCAACTACCATTTAAAAAAAAGTGTCTACCGCAACGTTGAAAAAACGCTGCAAAAAGTCTTCCCTTAACGGTAACACTGAACTTCGCAACACTTGGAAAAACGCTGCAAAAGGTCTACCGCAACGCTTTTTGGCCGCTGCAAAAGGTGTTTTTTGGTGTAGTGATGGTCAAATCTTATATTTTGATTATAACAAACAAACTATGTTTATCTCTAATATTTACTCGAATCTTCAAAATGTTACATGTTGCCGACTTAATCAAATTGGAGACAAAATTATTAGACAAAAATTTCGATCAAGAAAGCTCAAGAAGAAAATCGATCGAACATTCAATCTAAAACAAATGAAGACAAATTTTGCATCATTTCAAAATCAAGCAACAAATCGAACACCCACGCCAAATTAATACAAGACATTGAGCTAGATATTTTTAGCTCATTTGTAAAGGTAAAACACTTTAATTCTTAGCAATGACACATTGAAAGTTCAAGTGATAAATTTCTTATACACGATAAAAATTCACTTCATTAAAATGTTTGCACAAAAATTATTTTTCAAAGGTAAGATTTTCAACTTAATCTTAAATACTATTAAACATCACTTACCTTGAAATATCTAGCAAAAATATCATGCAAAATCTATTTGGCTGCAAATAAAATAGAAAATTTAGCCCAGAAAGTTTCTGGCCATCTGGACGTTCGGATGACGAACTAGACGTCTTGTTTGCCAGTAACGGTCAACTTTTCGATCGTTCAGACTCATTCAACGGCTATTTTCTGGGGTCGTCTGGTACTGTTCCGGACGTCCGATTGGGTCATTCGGTTTGGCAAAAAAGTTGGCATTTTTCACTTCTATAATACCAACCCATTTGCCATTCATTAATAGAGAGCATTAAAGTGAGATTACTTTGAGCAAAATAGCAATGATTTTTCATATCATTTATTATCAAATCATTTTGCTATTGAAATTTTTTTGATCAAACTAATTCTTGAAAATCATTTTGTATATCAAAAGTTTGTCCAACGTAGCACTTGGGTTTCATTCTTTGTTACCTATTAAAGTATTAGCATACTTCTCTTCTTATACTCAACCTTGAAATTATTATTTATTAAGAAGAAAAGATTTCAATTTGTAAATTCAATTCTCTTTGAACTTGTAGGTCGTGTTGAGGTCTCGGAAAGCTCAATGTTGTAAAAGAATCGGTGCTCCTTGCTTGTAAGTCACCGATAGCTTTGTAAAGGGTTGGATTGCACCACAAGTCAATCAACATAGTGGAATTGGTCTTGCTCGTGTCGGAGAGTTTGGTAACAGAAGATGTAGATCATTACGTTGTATCAAACCTCCATAATTATATCGTTTGCACTCTCTATCCCTCTTTACTTATTGCCTTCGTATTCGTGTTTGCTATTTGAATTAATATATCTTGTTATTACGCGCTTGATTTTAAGTTAATTGTTTGAAAAAAAAATTATAAATTAATTCACCCCATCTTGGTTAGCTATTGTTGGGCTTTCAATAATCATAATTAATTTGAACATAATTAACATATGTGCTCGCTCGCCATAGTCATGATTTAATGGAACAAAATTAACATATGGGCTCTCCATAGTCATAATTAATTTGAACTGAGTTAACATATGGACTCATCATAGTCATAATTAATTGAATTGAATTAACATATGGGCTTGCCATAGTAATAATTATTTTGAACATGATTAACGTATGGGCTAGCCATAGCCATGATTCAATTGAACTAAATTAACATATGTGCTGGCTATAGTCATGATTCAATTGAACTTAATGAACATATGGGCTCACACAAAATTAACATATGTGATCGCCATAGTCATGATTTAATTGTTGAAACGACATTTGCATTAACCGAAAACATAGGCATGCAATGATCATGTCCTTACTGGGAATACATTCGTAAATGCTCCACATTCTAGGGGTATGGCTGCACTTTCTCATCTAAATTTTCTATTAGGAAACTCCCTGGTCTCACGTCTCCTGATATCAAGTAGGGACCTTCCCAGTTTGGACGTAATGTGCCAACGACAGGCTCTTTCAAAGAAAGTAAAACTCTTCTGGGAATGAGACGCCTCACCTGAATGATTTTTTTACCTTAGCGTTATAGTATCTTGCCATTTTCTCTGATAGGAGGCCAATTTTATCTGTGAGTCGTCTTTCTTTTCTTCAAGAAAATCGAGCTTACAACGCCTTATTTCATCGTTGGATATTTCGTTAAATGCAGGCAGCGAGGCGAAGAAAGACCTATCTCGACAGGGCTCATGGCCTCCACCCCGTACATCATAGAGAAATGAGTTTCTCTAGTTGCAGTTTGACTGGTGATGTGAATTGCTTACAACACATGGGGGAGCTCGTTCACCCATGCCTCTTCGATGCATCAAGTTTCTTCTTCAAGAGATGTTTGATAGTCGTGTTAACTACCTCAACCTGACCATTTACTTATGGTGGTGAGGGGAGAAAAATTACTTTTTGATACCTAGTTCGTCGCACAAGTCCCTAACTTTCTTGTTGTTGAACTGTCGCCCATTGTCTGTTATGAGTGAGTGGGAATTTTGAACTGGCAGATGATGTTCTTTCAGATAAACTTGGAGGTGTTCGCCTCAGTTCTCTTCGCCAACGGTTCAGCTTCGACCCACTTAGTGAAGTAATCAATCGTGACAATTGCATAGTTTGTATTTTCTTTCCCTTTTGGCATGGGACCTATCAAGTCAACCCTTACTTGGCGAATGGCTACGGGTTGGATACCACGGTAAGTTCCTATGACGTCTGCTTCTAAACGAGAAAAAATCGCTGACACTTGTGTAGTTTCTTACAAACTGTACCACGTCTTTTTTTAACGTAGAACAATAGTACCCTTATCTTAAGATTTTCTGAGCTAGTGCTGGGACTTCCTATATGCTTGCCATACACTCCTCCATGAACCTCTCATAGTACATAGTTGGCTTCTTCCCCTCCAGTGCATCATAAAAGTGGGGATGTGAATCCTCTTTTATAAAGCACTTCGTCCTAAAGTACGTAGTAGACGATTATGCGTCTGAGTTTGTGGGCTTCTTCTTTATTTTTTGGCAATGCCTGATCTTTTAGGTAGGCAATAATCAGTTATATCCACTGTGGGGTCCCCTCAATTCACATTATTTCCTCTCCTTCTAAGGTAGAAGGTTTAGGGAGGTATTCCATTGGTATGATATTAAGCAGTTCGGAATCTTTACTACTAGCCAACTTCGATAAAGCATTAGCGCGTAGGTTCTGAGCTCTAGGTTTCTGGGTCAGCACAAATTTCTCAAAGTAGAAAAGCAGGCCCATTACCCTTTTTAGGTATGCTGCCATACCTTTATCCTTAGCTGTGAAGTTGTCGTTACCTTGATTTATAACCAACTGTGAGTCGCTGCAAATGGCTAAGCTCTTGACCTACATTTCTTTTGCCCATCTGAGGCTTGCTAGCAATGTCTCGTATTCTGTTGTGTTATGGAGGTTTTGAAACCAAACCTCATTGTGCAGTTAAGTTTGTGACCCTTCAAGCTTTCTAGCAATACACCAGCCCAGCCCTAGAACCCATTTTCACCAAAAGGTCCATCAACAAAAAGTTTCCAGGCTGGGGGGTTCGCTGGCTCCATTGCCACATTGATGTTCGTAATCTCAGTGAATCTCGCTATGAAGTCCACCATGGCTTGCCTTATTACTGAGGTTCTTGGCTTATAGGAAATTTCGAATTTTCTCAATTCCATAGCCTATTTCATTAGTCTTCCCGAAGCATCTAGCTTTTGGAGAATCTACTTAAGGAGAAGACTTGTTAACACGTGTATGCTGTGGACTTAAAAGTAGGGCCTTAGTTTCCTAGAAGCGATCATAAGGGACAAAGCAAGTTTTTCCATTTCAATATAACGTAATTCGACCGGCAAGGGGTCCTTGCTCACATAGTAAACGGGTAGTTATTGTAA
Source organism: Fraxinus excelsior (assembly GCA_019097785.1). NCBI lineage: Eukaryota > Viridiplantae > Streptophyta > Magnoliopsida > Lamiales > Oleaceae > Fraxinus > Fraxinus excelsior. The sequence continues at coordinate 17,730,489 of CM032640.1, forward strand.
TGTCCCAGATTTTATATTCTTAATTTGGTTGATGTAGCCCATTTAAGGTTATGAAAGTACAAACCATAAGTTATTTATAAGCCAAATAATTTAAGACATTAAGTTTATGTAAATTTAATTACAAAAATTTAATGAATAATTGGATTGTCACAATGGTCATCTGCATGGTATTTCATATTGGCAACCCAGGTTCAAATCATCATGCATATGTTTTTATAAAATTATTTTTTTGGGCTTAAAACTCTTCAAATTCCTAACTAAAGACTCAATTTAACATGATTAATGATAATATAACTCTCTCATTTAGTTTTCCACTAAAGAGGGAGGTTACAAGAAGAGGAAAATCATTTTTAATTACACATCTCCTCAAATCTGAAATTACTCTTATTTCCTCTAAAAAAATCTTTATGTTAAGTAAAGTTTAAAAGAATAGCAAGGATGTGAACGAGAAAGTGCACACTTTGATCAAGAAAAAAGATTTTCAAAAGAATAAGAGAGAAGCATATTTTTAAAAGTTCTGGTGCCGTCGGGAAGCAACAATCATCATCCAACATTATACTTTCAAAAGCTTTAATGAAGGTAGGTAGAGGTGCAAGTGTTTGTTTCATTTTTAAATTATGAATTTTCGTTAAAAGTTTGAATGAATTGGTGCCTTCGGGTACCACTACTATAGTTTGAATGATCATTCTCCGTTCTATGCGTTATGTTAATTCATAACTCCACAGATATTGGATTTTGCCGAAAATCCTACTACGTGCGAAGGTATGAATCTGTAGTCTGAAAATGTTAATTTAACAACGAAATGCACCAATGATATCTATTGAGTTTCAAACTCATGGGTTAATTCTCTTCTACAGGTTGATTGGTTTTCCTTGAGGGTGTGGATGATGATAGAGGACGATGCAACATGCTATGGAGAAAGTCAGTGACTTAATAACTTTAAATTCAATTATAAAATGTTCACGTTGTTTCTTAAAAATTTCTATGGACGTCATACGTGGAACTATGCGAAGAGTGTTTTTCCTTTCTATGAATAAATTATGTTTGAAAGTAGATGTGTGTCACGGAAATTAATTTAAATATCATTGTTTACAAAAGAAAAGAGTTAGCAATTTTAAAGTTTTGCCGTCTCTTTTAAAATTTCAGTTTTATGCCCTTGGTTCCAAAATTTATATCTCACTCGTTACTTAGAATTTTTGGACGAAACTAATTCGATATGATAGCCTTACATGTTAGATACTGAATGAACTCAAAATCATGTCAATACGATATCGGTAAAATTTTATACATCACTTTAAAGTAGGCAGCACTGGGTATGGATGCTATTTTCAGCTTCTGCCTTTGATTTCAAAAATTCATAACTCGAACGTTTCTTGGAATTTTTATACAAAACCAGTGGAGTTTGATAGCCTCATGAGTCAGTTATTGAATAGATCTAGAATCATGTCATTTCAATAGGTGTAGGGTTTTATATAGCACTTAAAGTAAACTGTGCTGGATTACTTTCCAAACCTAGTCACTGCGGGGTTCTGAAAAATATTTTAATACCATATTTGTTGCCGACGGAAGTTGATTTTTGGATATGTCATACTATAAGAAGTATTATACTTTACATTAAAATGTCATGAAGTTTCGAAGTCGATAGCTATGCAAACAAATTTATTTTGTCATTTGTCGCTTAAGATAGAAAACAAAAGAGCAACTTTTATTTTTTAAAGTTTTGCCTAGAATTTGACATCAATTGTGGATGTATGCATGAGAAGTATTCTAAAGACGTTTTTGAATTTTTTTCTTTTGGTATTGAACTATGTTGTCTTAAAAAAAATAATAAAGTCTTCATATTAAATTCTTAAATTAAATTTTTATGCTTTCCGTTAAAAGTATACTTAATTATTTTATTAAGTATATGGTCTACAGGTAAAGTAAAGTTAATCTAGTGACATTTCGATCCATGCGGGTCGGGGTGTTACAGTTATGCACCGCCTTCTTCGCTTAGCAGAACAAAACTCACGGCCTCCGCACTTACGGCCAAATACAAAAGCAGCGTTTCTCCCTCCTTGGGTTTTAAGAGAAAGAAGGCTTGCCCCAAATGTTTCTTCAGCTCTTGGAAAGCCTCTTCACACTCCTCTTTCAATTGAAACCACTTTATTCCCTTCAGAATCTTGAAGATTAGGAGACACCCATCTGTTTCGTTGGAGATGAAGCGGCTCAACGCTGCTAGATGGCCCGTTAAACTTTGTACGTCTTTGGGCTTGGAGGGGCCTTAATTTTTTCGGATTTGCTTCGACATCTCGCTGGTTAACTATATAGCCCAATAATTTCCCTAAAGCTACACTTTAATGGGTTCAGCTTCATCTGGTACTTCCTTAAGATTTTGAAAGTTGCCCTAAGTATTGATGTGATTTACAACCTTGAGACTCTTCATTGGCATGTCATCAACGTATACTTCCATTGTGTTGTCGATAAGGTCGGCAAACACCCTATTCACTAGTCGTTGGTAGGTTGTCCCAACATTTTTCACACCAAATGGCATGACTTTCTAGTAGTAGAGGTATCTGTCGGTGATGAATGAGGTATTTTCTTTGTCAGCTGGGTGCATGGAAATTTGGTTGTATCCTGAGTACGCATCCATGGAGCTTAAGAGCTATGCCCTACATTAGAGTCAACTAAATGGTCGATCCTTGGAAGACGAAAACTGTCCTTTGGGTATGCTTGGTCGAGGTTGGAAAAGTCTACGTAGGCTCTCCACTTGCCATTGGATTTCTTTACCAAGATTGGGTTGGAGATCCACTTTGGGTACACTCTCTCTGATGAATTCGTTGGATATGAGCGTTTGTACTTTGTACCTCTTTTTTCAGGGTTTTGTACCTTTCTGAGTTCAATGCTCTTCTTTTTTGCCTATGAGGGGTGAATTTGGGGTGCACGTTGAGGTGATGGCAGTTGAATTTAGGGTCGATGCCCACCTATCCTCGTGCTTCCATGCAAACATGGCTAAGTTGTTAAGTAGAAAGACTTTAAGATGTATTTTCTGCTAACTCAAGCTCCTTCCCTATTTGTAATACCATTCGTGGGGTTACGTAGGTCCACTGGGAAAAGTTAGAGTTCCTCCACTGGGGTTGCTTATGAGTTTGACTCAGTGACCCTATGGTCCAAATCCACATTGATGACCCCTTCTTCAGTGGCATCTATCATGTTGGCGTCTCCTCCTTATTAAGGGATAAGAGCTTCTTCAAGTTCGTCAACCATTTCAGCATCTACTAGGACCATTTTATACTTCGGGGCTCGGAATTTCTCAAAGAGCTAAGGTAGCATTCCCTCGACTAGTCCCCTCGAATGTAGCGATTCCTCTTTTAGTGGGAAATTTCTACATAAGTGGTGTATGGAGGCAATGGGCCCAAGTTCTTTCAAAGCGGGTCACCTCAACACTATGGTAGATGGATCAGTGATCTACACTGAGAAATTACATGAAGTGATGAGTTGTAAGTAAGGGTTCCCCCATTTCTACTACCAGCGTGATTCTTTCCCTAGAAATAATGCTATCACCGATAAAACCATATAAAGGGGCAGTCATGGGGGTGAACTCGTGATCCACCATCATCTTGTCATAGGTGGTTTCAAATAGGATATTAACGAAACTCCCATTGCCCACCAACATGCGCTTAAGCCCATTTCTGGCCATGACGGCTCGTACTACCAAAGCGTTGCAATGGGCATAATGAGCCCTAATGGCGTCTTCTTGTGAAAAAGTTATTGGTGGGACATTTCCAGATCCACGAGCAGCGCTATTGTCTAAGTAGCTTGTCATGGGAGGATCATTCGCTTTCCTTGCGTAATTTCTCTGAGCATTTCTAGACTCCCCTCTTACATATGGGCCACCTATAATGGTTTCAATTTCCCTGATGGGAATATTGTTTGCATCGGCTGGGGGTTCTCTTCTAGGCCTTTGTCCACCTCTTGGTCTCTTTCTTTCCTCCTCGTACCTCTATAGAGGCAACTCATTTCTGTGATGTCGTATCGCCTTATCATGTCTAGGCTCTATCTCGTGCCTAGGCTAAGGTGCGTCCTTTTGTACCCGATGGTTGTTTTCCTCTTAACACGAGGGCCTGCTAGCTCTTCATGGTATGGCATGAACATGCAGTCTTCAGTGTTGCGGCTGTTAGTTCGATGATATGTGCGGTATTACCTATTTATAGGCTTCCTATTCCTTCCCCTGGATTGATTCGATTGTAATCTGACCTCTTCGTATGCCAATGAGGGCACCGCATTTAGCGTGACAGAGACTAACACTTATCCTGAGGTAGGGGTGATTGTATGTCCTGTCTGGGTAAATTGTTGGTTTACCAATTGTGATACAGGACCTCATCGCTGTCTCTAACTTGGTGGGAGTCCCATTGAAGTTCGATTGCGATGATCAATCAGCTCTTCGTTGACAACCTCACTCCTCATCATTTCTACTAGGGCATCATAAGTGGTATAATTCTTGTTTCACACATCTCTCTAAAATAGGGCATTCATGTTGAGGCCCCCTCTTAGAGCAGAAATGGTGTCTTTATCTGTAACATACTCCTAATAGGGCATCTCGTCCGTAAAGCGAGCCAGTAGCTTTTCAAAGTTTTACTTGCTTGCTGCCTCATGTCTTGCAGCCTTTGGATGGGGGCTTTCCCTTCTTTGCTAGACAAGTCTTAGTTCAGAAAGTCATTTTTGAGGTCTAGCCAGCTCCTAATGCTGTCGACTGGAATACGACTTTACCAATTTCTCCAGCCCTAGTTCATGTAGCGACATATAGGTCTTATAGTTGTTGAGGTGCTTCGTCGGATCACCTTTTTCCTTTGTACTTGGGTATTTTTGGTGGCACAAAGTGGTTTGAAATTGGGGCGCTTCTCAACTCTCGAGAAAAGGGCATACTTTCGTTATCATCGTCTAACTCAAAGGATCATGGACCGTTGAATCATTTCACTCTTCTTGGTAATGAAGGGGTCATGTTGTTTCAGTTTGATTTCTCAAGTTCACCTTGTCTCTTCTCTCTCGCCTATTTCTAGGTGGAGGAAGGGGAACCCCCTGAGGCTCATATTTTTGGTTTTGTTCCGACCTCCTTTGGATGATGGGTGGTTGGTGGGACCTATTTCTAGGTCTTGATGGTCCAATTCGATCAAAAACACTAGTGATACATTACTTCCATGGTTTTAGGTTGCAAATCGAAACATTTGATCAATAAGAAGCACCTATATGGAGGTGGTGTTTGACCGCGAATTTGGTTGGGAATGATGAAATTTATTAATTTTTTCGTGTGTTAATATGTATTTAATTATTTTAAGAGGGATTTATTTATTTATTTTGAAAACTTAAGGGACTCCATTTGCAAATTTACTTTTTTTTTTTTTTTGTTGCTCTTTTATTTTTGCTTATTTAAAGAGAAGAGTAAATTCATCATTTAATGACCAAATGGAGGGAAGCACAAGTTCTACTACATAATTGAAAGATTGAGGATGAATTATGCTAAAAAAGTTGAGTATGGATTTGATACATTTTGAAAGGTTAAGGACAAAAAATGCAAATCTCTCAAGTAAAAATAACCCATCCAATCATATTTGGAGAATAAAATTACTTATAAGTAAGTTTGACTTATATATAAGCAAGGGGGAATCTAAAAGGGTACCCTAGGAATAAATAATATTTCCAGGGTCAAAAGTGGAAACCCATCAAACATTTTTGCCCCTCATTTTGTATATTATTACAAATTTGTTCCCGCGGTTGACAGTCTGAGGACATCATTGTAAATACTTAGAACTCAATGTCGTCTTCTTCCTTTCACCCCGGCATCCCCCTTCCTCACCTGATTTACTACTATTTTTTCTCTTCGCTGGGCATTTACTGCAATTCTTTACTTACTCTCTCTCTCTCTCTCTCCGTCAATCGAAAAAGGTTCGTACTTCTGGTTAAAGTAAGTTCTTTTATGTCTTTGCTAAAATGCTGTTGTTGTTGATTTTGATTTTCTCGTCTTCATGAATCACTTTGATTTCATTGCTTTGCTTGTATTCAGGAACTGGAACTGTTTCTGTTTTGGGTTTTTCAAACTTTCCGAGAAAAATTAACCCATCTTTCTTCTTTTCTTTTCGGTGGGTGGAAGGCCAGTGTTGGTTTTAAACGTACATTCTTGGTATCGGCGGAGTAAGTTTGTTAAATTTAACATTTTACTTTTGTTTTGAAATGATTTTGATTGTTTTTGAGAGGGGTTTTTCAGTTGGCTCATTAAATTTATCTGAAAATGTGAGCTTGTATTGTACTTTAATGTCTGTTTATCTTGTTGAAATTTGTTCATTAATGCATGTCATGTTGCACTAAGTTTTACAGTATTAGCTGTTGTAAATTGTATGTTGATTCATTTCGTTGCCTTTATAATACGGATATTAGTTAATAGGATTTCGTTGGTTGATATTTTTATCATGAAAACAGGTATTAGGAAAGGAAAACTCGAAAATGAAAATTTTGAAAAAGAGATTTACTTATTAGCAGAGTTAAAAGCTAAAGGTATTACATATTCTTTAAAAGACAAGGGTGCACCAAGGGCATTTTAGATTCTTAAAATGACAAGGGTGTGGGGGTAATGTCTTCAAGGTACATAGCTGAGCATTTCCTACTCATTAACCAAGCTCTGAGGAACTGGCAAGAATCGATTGTGAGATAATGATATGGAAAAATTCTCTATGTAGTGTTGAGCAGGCCATGACATGTTGGCTCATGGCCAGCTACACAAAGACTGAGAAGCCGCCATTTGTTGATCACTAAAGTTGTCAGCTTCATTTTTATGCAGTAACTTGGATTTGAAGGTCTTGGTCATGACAGGTTGTGATGAGAAATGGAAATATTCTTACTGGTTTATTGTTTGATTGGTTCTGTTTTGTGCTTGATGTGACTTTCCTTGATTTTTGTTATTGTGGTTTCCAAGCTATCTAATCACCTGCTCAGCCATCCGTGTGGGCATAATTTTGAAGTTTCTCTCACTTGCAACAGATCAGTTGTGCAGGTTCATATTAATTTATCAGTAAAGTTCCTTTTCATCTAAAACTCATCATAACACTGTCTTGAACACCCTATCATATTCTTTTTTAAATTAATCACATGCAAGCCTTGGTTTTTCTTTACCTCGCGTCTCACCTATTTCTGAAATAGGTAATTGGCTTTCATAGAGGATTTCTCTATCATCAAACACTTTACACTTTACTGGATTACTACCTTCACTGTTTTTGCAATCTTCTCATAGGATCTGCTCAAGTGGGTAATGAAGTTATCCTCAGCACAGCAATTAATCACTGAAAAGAAGCACAGATAATCAAGGGAAAACTAGTGTTTAAGAGAAATAGATTTGTATTCCTTCAACCGAGCAATTACAGAAATAATGGAATGAAAGGAACAGTAGGATTACCACTGCCTAAATAGATTCAGTTTCTCCCTTTTTATTCCCTCCTAACAACCATGACATCAGCCTAACTACCTACCTCATGAGATTCAACAACCTCTATTAGTTATAACAGACATGCTAATTAGCTAGCTTCCTCTTGTGACGCTCCTCATATGTAAAACGTATGGGTGGCTTATCAACACCCCTGCCAATGTTAACACCTTGCGCCCAAGGTGAAAATCTGGAAACTGAGAGTTGATCAATTCATAAGGTTCCCAAGAAGCTTCAAAAGAGGGAAGATTTATCGATTAGATCACTATTGGTCGAATGCCCCCAGAACGTGCATGCTGGTTGTACAGTCCATTCTAAGTTCGATCTGAGAAATGGTGGAAGGGGCTGAATGGGCATAGCAGAACCAACTACTTTTCACAATTGACATGAAACATCGGATGGATGTTAGCTATGTCCAGTAGTTGGAGCTTGTAAGCTACAGCTCCAATCTTTTGGAGAACTGGATAAAGACCAAAGGACTTCGGGGATAACTTCTCATTCGCCTGCTTAGCCAAGGATTTTTGTCGATAAGGCTGGAGTTTGAGATAAACTAAGCCTCCTTTTGGCCCCCATTATTTGTCATTATTTGAAATTATAATTTTTGGAATAATATTTTTTTGAAGAATGTCTGGTTAAAAAAGAAGAAATTGTTTTGTTACGTGTAATATTATTTTATTGGAGAATGTGTGGTTGATAAGAAGAAAGAGAAAAATGGATTATCATTTTAATGGGGGCTAAGTCACCTTCGTTAAATTGTATTGTCCTCGTCGAGAATCTGCAACTTTCTTCACCTTTGACTGGGCTTTCACCAGTTGCAACTTCAGCTCATCGAGCATTTTATTGCGAAGTTGCAAGTGTTGATCAGGTTCAGCCACGAGCGTTCGCCGAGTTCTGTAACTTATAAGTAGTAGAGGGCTAAGTTGCTCGGACTCTTCAAAAATGGAGAAGTATCTGTGTCGACACGACACGACACGGATACTGACATGAGATATGGGTCGGACACTTGGTCTTGCACTCGGACACGGCAGCATAGAAGACGGTGGATGGCGGCAGAAGAAGATGAAACGCCACCAGAAGAAGAAGACGACGAACGCCACCAGAAGAAATTTGTAGATGAAACGCAGAAGAAGAGGAAGATGAAATGCCAGAAGAAATCTGACGCCGCCAGCATAAGAAGAAGATGAAGGGGGTATTGTATTGGGCCTTTTTTTTATAACTTTTGGGCCTTTTGGACTTTTCTGTAATTTGTGTAATTTCCACTTTAAGTAAAACCTTTTTTTAATTTTAAACATTGCTCTTTTTTTTAAAAAAAATGTATCATTATTTCTTAAAATTACATGATATTCATTATTTCTTAAATATGCTTTTGGTTCTTTTTATCTAGATAAGATCATTTTAATTCTAAAAAATATCATGATTAATGTTGTTACAAAATTAAAAAAAAAAAAAAATTAAAATATGATTTTTTTGCCAAAATGATTGACTGAAATCAACATAAATAAATTTTTTAGAACAATTTAATAGCATTTTCTGAAATTAATATTTTTTTCAACACTTGACAAAATAGAAATAATCAAATAATATTTTTGATTAATTTTAGTTTCTTCGTTTTTTAAAATGTTTATATGAAAAGCTAAAAAAAAAAAAAAAATTCTAGTTGATTCTTAAGTAACATGTTTATCATTTAACAATTTACAACTTAATTATTATTTAAATTTTCTTTTTACATATGAAGTTTTTGGGAAAAAAAAATAATAATTGAAATTTCAAAGGCGTACCCACGTACCCGTGTCCGAAATTTGGACTCTTTTTAGCCATGTTCCCGTATCCTCCATTTTTAAAAATAAAGAATCCGACACTTAAATACGTACTCGTATCCGATACCCGTACCCGAGTCCGAGCAACATAGGTAGAGGGTCCCTCCCATAGACTACCTTAAAAGGAGTTGTCTTGGTAGGGGTATGAAATGAAGTGTTATACCAAAACTCCGCCCAAGGTATCTACTTCGACCAAGTGTGAGGGTGACTGTTAGCAAAGCATCTCAAATAAGTTCCAAACAACGATTCACTACTTCTGATTGCTCATTAGTTTGCGAGTAGTAAGCAGTACTACGATGAAGGTGTGTATCATGTAGGCGAAAAATCTCAATCCAAAACAAATTAAGAAATACTTTGTCCCTATCCGATACCAACGATCGAGGGAATCCATGAAGTCTCACCATTTCATGTACAAATATTCAACCACCGTCTTAGCTGTAAACGAATGTTTCAAAGTCATAAAGTGAGCATACTTACTTAACTGATCCACCACTATCAGGATGGTATCCTACCTTCTCGACTGTGGTAACCCTTTAATAAAATCCATCATTAAATCATCCCAAATAGCATCCGTAATTGGCAATTCAGTAACCCAATTGGGAGAGTGCTAAGTACTTGTTCTGTTGGCAAATTGAACATACTTACACAAAGGATTGAATATTTTTTTTCATCCCCACCAAAACAACTCTGTCCATCCTCTTGTATATCTTTAAGATGTGTGAATGTTCTCCCACAATTTTGCAACGGTTCTCCTGAAGTAGGCTGAATATCAGATTGGGGCCCTTAGGTATAACCAGGTACCGTTTATGCAACAAACACTCATCCATAATGGACCAGTCATCCATGGACAAGGGATCTTTGAGTAAGGCTTCCCTGATCGTGGCTAGTTTCTCATCTTTCCCATGTTTGCTTGCAACTCTCCCATTTAAAGTACCTTGGAAACATAGATGATTGCTAATTCAACTGCCAATGGAAGTCACAACAATGCATCAACCGCCTTGTTCTCAAGACCTGGTCTATATTGGATCTCAAAATCATATTCAAGAACCTTAGTGACCCATTTATGATGCTCAGCACACACAAAACGTTGCTTAAGCAGAAAATTTAAGCTTTTTTGATCTGTAAGCATTTCAAAGTGTTTTTCAAGACGGTAGTATCTGCACTTAACTATGGCCATGAGGTCCCTCTCGTATATTGATTTAAGTTGAGCCCTAGAAGATAATGTTTGACTAAAATAAGCTATGGGTCTCTGTTGTTGTGATAGAACAGCCCTAATCCCACCCCTGACGCATCCGTTTCTATAATGAAAGGAATTGTAAAGTTAGGTAATGCCAACACAGGAATACTGGTCATAGCTTCCGTCAGTTTCTCAATTACCTATTCCACAGCTTGGTCCTAATTAACTTTGTCGTCCTTCAATTGCTTGGTAAGCTGTTTAGCCATTTTTCCATACCCTTCCATGAACCTTTGATAATAACCTGTTAATCCCAAGAACCTTCTTAAATCCTTTATATTTCGAGGAACGTGCCAAAATTTCATTACACCTATTTTTTTAGGATCAGCTGCTACTCCATCCTTATTACATGTCCCAAATATTCGAAAGTGGCACATCCAAACTCACATTTCTTTCCGTTCGCGTATAACTGTCGCGCTTGTAAGAGTCTTAATACCTCCTAAATGCCTGCAATGCTCCTCCAATGAACGAATTTACACCAAATATCATTAAAGAAAACCAACACACTTTCGCAGTAAGTACTTGAATACTTGATTCATTAATGATTGAAATGTGGTCGAGGTGTAAGTAAGCCCAAAAGGTATTAAGTGGTGGATAAGAAAGTCTAACAAAATGTGAATAAAAAGTGACTTGAGTGTTTATATGCAATTGATAAACATTAGACAAACATAGGTTAAGTTTCTATGTTCATCTATGCCATTTTCCTTCCTTCAAAAAACGTATAGTGACAGCCACTTATTTTGTACCTTACAGGTTCCGTTATCGATTTTCGTGAACTTGAACCTCGGTATTTCGTTTCCATTTGCACAACTACATCAAGTACAACTATAACAACCTGGTTTTTATGCCCAATCCGTCAACTTACATACTATCCGCTATATGAGAGTAAGTCTATCTTATCCCTTATGGATTTCTATCGTATCTCCATGATTCGAACCGTCGACATTTCCCTTAAAAATGACTTAAGTTGAATCATGGGACCAATTGGGCACATAAGCAATGCTATGAAATTTTCATCCTAAAAGTATAACTTGGTTTAGATCTCTACATGTATTTTTGGTTTGATTAGATATCTTGTAAGAAATTTCTTTTCGTATCTGGTTTCCATGTGAGGATATAGCTCTCTCACTCTTCTACTTTCAACTTTCGAATTGCCCTTTTAGCTTTGTGTTTAGCTATTTAAAATTCTCAAATGTCTTGTATAGAAACATTAGTTTTTCGCAACCTTTCGTCATTGGGAGTACTTATATCTCCATACTCCTAATTCCTCGTTTGATATGTTCCTGATGTATAATAACTCTCCATTCCACATTAAGATAATATTTGGAAAGTGTTTATAAAAAAATTAAATTATAGGAAGATAGAATTAAATGGTGGATAAGCGAGTCTAATGAAATGTGTGAATAAAAAGTGACTCGAGTGTTTATAAGCAGTTGATAAATATCAAAGTTTCTATGTTCATCTATACCATTTTCCTTCCTTCAAAAACCCTACAATTATAGCCACCTATTTTGTACCTTGCAGGTTCTGTCATCATTTTTCATGAACTTGAACCTCCTTGGTATTTCTTTTCCATTTGCACAACTACATCAAGTGTAACTATAATGACCTGATTTCTATGCCCAAGCAGTTAACTTACGTGCTATCCGCTATAGGAGAATCTAAATCCATCTTACCCCTCAAGGATTTCTATCGTGTTTTCAGGATTCTAGCCTTTCACAATTTTCTTAAGAATGACTTCAGTTGAATTTTGGTACCAATTGGGCACGTAATTTAACGGCTTGGGCATACAGGTCGGTCGTCACAATAAAAAAATGCTCATTTTATTGTAACAACCCGACCTTTTTGTCCAAACTAATATGTTATATGTATTGTCCAATTGGTATGAGGATTCAATTTAAATTTCTTAAGAGAAAGTCATGTGTTCGAATTCTAAGGACGCGATAGAAATCCATGAAGGGGAAGATGGATTGCTACAAAAAATTCTCATTTTACTATAACGACCTGGCCTCTATGTCCAATCTGTTATGTTATACGTATTGTCCAACTTGTAGCAGGATTTAATTTAAGTATCTCAAAGAAAAGTCATGTGTGTGAATCCTAAAGACGCGATAGAAATCCTTTAAGGGTAAGATGGGTCTAGGCTCTTCCAGAACGGACAATACGTAAGTTAACAGTTTGGGCACAGAGGCTGGATTGTTACCGCAACTATCTTGTGTAGTTAGGCTTTCACCATAACTTTACATTCCTTCCACTAGGACGTTTCGACATTTTCCGATTAAGGACAAAATCTATTGCTATGCATGTGCTTCTTCTAGAATCTATTAAGTGGGAGTCTTGTTCTCGCAAAATATGTATCCACAAAACCCAAATAATAAGCTATCCCAAGTGTATTTACTTCATTTTGATTTCTTTCACCTTTTCTCCTACCTATTTCACATCTTATATCCCAGCTTTGTTTACTTACATTTTATAAGCATATTTATATTCAAATATGCTACATAATTTTATTATACTAGAATAACTTATTTTTATCTACCTCCATTAAGTGGAGTGTGAGAATCATTTCTTACTTCTCGTGGCATCTAAGTGTTCACTTATGGAGTATGCCTTATCTAAACCTTCTCGATTTTTTACTACACCTAAAGTCTCATGCACTGCATCACTACTAGGGGCGCCCTATAAAATGTTCTGAAGATTTATGCTATAAAGATGATCAAGTTTTACACCGGATTCAACTTATTAGGGTTATTTCTCTTTAGTTCCTCACACTTTCTGCACGGGTCCTTGATTTATATCTTCTATGAAGTGTGTAATATGCTTATGATTGATTTGAACATTGTTGGATATTTCTAGTTATACTATAATTACTGGGCTGTGTTACTTTAATAACGATAGCACTGTAATTATGCTGTGATTTTTAAACTTTATGATGAATTTGAGTCATATTACTCTAAAAATTGGCCTTGATCCTTTATGCACGATTTCTGATATTTTATGTATATGGAGTGTATTAGTTCCCGTACATTAAAGGATGAAATTGCTGTACTTTATACTACGATTTCCTTGTTAATTATAGATCTAAAATTAAATTATGCCTTCTATGAATTTGTAGGGACGCTTCTTTTGCCAAATCGATATTCTTGAGCAAAGAGCTCCGAGTTCTGGATCAGTGATGGAGTGTAATAAAGAAGAGGCCATTAGGGCCAAAGATATTGCACATAAAAAGATGGAGAATAAAGATTTTATTGGTGCTCAGAAGTTTGTGATGAAAGCCCAGCAGCTCTATCCTGCTCTGGATAACATTTCTCAGATGAATTTGGTTTGTGATGTGCATTGTTCCTCTGAGAATAGGGTTTATGGGAACGAAAAGGACTGGTATGGTATTCTCAAAATCGAGCAAACGGCTGATGAGGTGTCAATCAGAAAGCAGTTTCGCAAATTGGCTCTCTTACTTCATCCTGATAAAAACAGATTTGCTGGTGCTGCGGATGCATTTAAGTTGATTGGTGATGCTTTAGCGGTTCTTACAAACAGTGAAAAGCGGATGCAATATGACAAAAAATGCAAACTTGCCAGAACATCTCAAGCACCAAATGTTGGGAGACCACCTTGGGTTCAAAACAACTTTAGGAGCAATGCTTCTTCACAGTTCATGAATCAGCAGCGCCAGCAGCCGCAACAGGAGACTCCACAAGGATTCTATAACAATCAACCGACCCGGATCGTTTGCCCATTTTGTTCTCATTGGATCCATTATTACAAGCGTGCTATCGACAAGATTTTAACTTGTCCAACCTGTAGAAAGTCATTTAAGGAGTATGAAATAAATTCCCCAGACATGCCACCAGGAGGAGCCAATAGGAGCCAGCCTGCTTTTCCACAACAGAAAGGCGCCACTAGCCAGAACCTGTTTAATAATGAATCTGGGAGCTCCATGGCATTTCATAGAAATGTCAGCAATGAAAAAGCAGCATGTGAAACATTGCCAAAAACTAGATACACTTCTGAAGGCTGTGAGGGGTCCAAGCCAAATAATAATTTTGTGCACATTGATTCCAACATCAATAAGCGAGGTCGTACGGAGGTTTCCAAAAGAAATAGCAAGAAAAGAAAGACAACATCAGAATCTAGTGAAAGTTGTGACACTCTTGAAGATGATGGTGATAGTCTTACTGGGAACAGTTTTGGAGATTGTAATAATCAGGACCCTCGCAGGTCTACTCGGTGTAAGCAACGTGTTTTCTATAGTGAGAATGTAAGCAATGATGATGAAGAGGGTGACAAAACAGTTAAACAACAAGAAAATTCTTGCGAGGAAATCCAGATAAATGGACAGAAGGAAGCTGCAAAACAAAATGAAGAAATTGGTGCACCAGCCGATGGTACGAGAAGTTTCAATAATACTGCAACAGAACCAGAAACTTATGTATATCCCGATCCAGAATTCAGTGATTTTGACAAGAACACAAAAGAAGAATGCTTTTCAGTTGGACAAATTTGGGCAATTTATGATGAGTTGGATTGCATGCCAAGATATTATGCTCTGATTAAGAAGGTTCTATCTCCGGGTTTCAAGCTACAGATTACTTGGTTACAACCAGTCCCAGATAATAAGGATGAAAAGAGATGGGTAGCTGAGGGCTTGCCAGCTTCTTGTGGGAAATTTGGACTTCTAAGCTCTGAACCCACTAAGAATCATCTTATGTTCTCACATTTGGTTAACTGGAAAAATGGTGGCAGAAAAAGCATTTACAAGATATATCCAAGAAAGGGGGAGACTTGGGCATTGTTCAAGAACTGGGATATTAATTGGTATTCCGACCCAGGGAACCATAAAAGTAATTTCGAATTTGAGTTGGTTGAGATCTTGTCAAACTATGCCAATACTACTGGTGTACATGTTGCCTTGTTGGGTAAGGTGAAAGGGTTTACTTGTCTTTTTGTTCGAACAAACATGGGAGGAATGGTATCGATTCCAGCAAAAGAACTATTCAGATTCTCTCATAGGATTCCTTCGTTTCAAATGACTGGAAAGGAAGGACCAAATGTTCCCAAAGGATCATTTGAACTTGACCCTGCTTCCTTGCCTGCCAATCTTAGTGAAGTTGTGGAGTCTGAACCTACTGAGGCTGGAAAGATGTACACTACTGCTTCTTCTAAATTTTTGGCGGATGTGGATCCGAAGGTGAAGTTTGAGAAAAACTCTTCCAAAGAGAAACTGAAAGGGAAGTTTCAGGGAAATGCATTGGCAGCAGGTTTGACAGAACCAAGAGGCAAGTCCAAAGAGAAAACATTTCTTAATTCTGCTGTAGGGCAAAAAAACAAGGACGTGCGACTCGCTCCCAGTTACAATGTTGAACCAGTTTCAAACCCAGAAGCTTTTGAAATTCCTGAGCCAGAGTTTTGCAACTTTGACGTAGAGAAATCCATCGAGAAGTTTCAAGTTGGTCAGATATGGGCTATTTACAGTGATGAGGATGCCTTACCAAAGTACTATGGTAGGATTCAAAAGATTGATACCATCCCAGAGGTTACTTTTCATGTAGCATGGCTTTATCACTGTCTGGCATCAAGGGACACAATAAGATGGGTGGATAAAAGCATTCCTATATGTTGTGGGAAGTTTATGGTCAAGAGAAAAACTCAGAAAATAGTCGGCTCTCTTTCCTTTTCTCATCAATTGACAGTAGAACCTGTTGGTAAGAAGGATGTGGTCGCCATACTTCCTCGAAAAGGTGAGATATGGGCTTTATATAAGAACTGGAATAAAGAAATGAAACATTCGGAATTGAAGAACTGTGAATACGACATTGTTGAAATTGCAGAAGTAAATGATGAATGGACATTAGGTGTAGTTCTTGAACTAGTGTGTGGTTACAAGTCAGTTTTCAAGCCTCAAAGGGAAAGGCAGAAGGTCGTATCAGTGGAAATACTACAGACCGAGTTGCTTAGATTCTCCCATCAGATACCAGCTTTTTGCTTGACAATGGAGCAAAGTGAAAGCCTGCAGGGTTTTTGGGAGCTCGATCCAGCAGCTGTGCCACAATGTTTATTGTGTTCGAGTTGATGTCTTGCACAATTTTGGTAATACAGTAATGAATAGGATATGGATTAGCCATTATAATGCCTAAGGTTCTAGCTTATTTTTCTTATTTAATACTATATACTGCTATCCCATCTTGTTACCAAACATCAGTTGTAATCATAATTATGCTCATGGAGTCACTTGTATAAATGAATGCTTTTACTTGCATTTTCGACTTGAAAATGTTCATATCTTATGCTCATAAAACTCATTTCATGAACTATTTGCAGTTTCAAGTCACTAGTCGCCAGTGTTGCTGTATAGCATTCTATTCTGATGGGGATCTTGCAATGCTTATGGGACGTAAAGGCTAAATGCAGCAGCAGTTGGGATTGGCTACACATTTTTCTGCAAAAATGGGAGCAGATTTCTGTTTAGAAACTCCCAAAAACTTGAGAGCAGATGCAAGATTTTGCAAACATAGACAACAGCTAGATCTTTCATTAGCCTATTTAGTTTAATCCTCTCTTTTCAGTATGGTTGTACAGAAGTGATTATTTTCCTACTAACTTTTATAGTTT
This sequence comes from Fraxinus excelsior, assembly GCA_019097785.1. NCBI lineage: Eukaryota > Viridiplantae > Streptophyta > Magnoliopsida > Lamiales > Oleaceae > Fraxinus > Fraxinus excelsior. Next base: position 17,747,599 of record CM032640.1, read on the forward strand.
TGCTGTAGTTTTTGGACTTCATCAGTTCAGTCTTTCATAAGCATCTTTTGTTGAATGTTATAATTATTGAAATTTTATTTTTGAATTTGGGTGTTTGGTTATTATTTAGATGGCTAGGTAAAGAACACGTAGAAGTTTCATTTCAGGCATAGATATTCTTGTGTAAAATTCAGTCGCTGAAGTTCAAGTGAAATTTTGAATTGGTCATTAAATTATTTTTGTTACCCATTTGGTCACTAAAGTTAAATAATGTCATATTATTGGTTACTCCTTTGGCAGCATCCATTCTGGATCCGACGTTAGTCCTAAAACAATGACATTTATTGACAACCGGAAATTATACACAATCAAAATACCAAGCGATTTTTAAGAGAAAATCTCATATTAAGTCATCAAATTCACATTGGTAAAAACGATTCAATCCATAAACACAAGGAAAGGAAACAAAGTTCGTTCCCTTTTGCCAAGCAGGTAAAGTAGGCATACGAACCACTTTACATTAGATTCCATTGGAACGAAGCAAATGAGGTAGAATGGAGAAAGGAAATCACAAGGACGGACTTGTTTGGCTTTAAGGCTTTAAACCTAACTTATTTTCATCATTGATAAGAAGTATAGAAGTACATCCTGAATTTTAAAAATTTCAAATCTCGACCTCCATCTTCAAAGCGAAGCAAAGTACTTCATATCAAATAGTAAATTTTTGAAAAATCAAGAAGTTATTTTTTTTGTAACTAAAATGATTTAAGTTTTTTTTTTCTTTTTTTTTTTTTTTTACCTTAAATGCCTAATTAAATAATTGTATTAGTGTCTAAGTTGGAATAAAATGAAAAATAAGTGACTTAGTTGGAACAAAATGAAAGCTCAGTGCTCTTAATCCCATTTATCTAGAATTTCAATAACCTACAATGAAATGAACCCCTTTTAACCCTAACAAATTTCCGGTTCTGTTTCAGTTTTTTCTGGAACTTCCCTGGTCTTTCCGTCCATAATGGTGTACATAATCTTTAATATAATGTCACGTGATGGATCATCGGTGACCACCATATTTATCATTACAATGAAGGAACATTGGTGACGTGGCAACTCACTATCCTCACATTTTTCTCGCTCTCCTCCGCCTCTCTCGTTAAAATTGAACTGATAATTCTCGTTATTTCATAAATTGCCACGTCGGTACTCCATCATCATAATAATAAATAACATTATTTTTTTTCACTCAATTCTTCATTGTTGATTATATCCTCTCCATATAAAATGCAATGTTTGAAACGAGTAGGTACAAGAACATTTCCTGTCATATTATCGCAATAATATCTTCAACTTTCACTGGATTCTGACGCTTTTTTTCTCTTGGAGGATTCCTTGTATTTACGGGTTTTTATTTGTGCGGTAACCCTAATTCATTTCTTCACTCGCGCGCGCGTTTAAATTCGATTCGTTCTCTGGTAATTCTTAATTCAGTGGGAGTTCTATTCTGTGGCATACTGCAATATCTTTTCAATTTTGATAGATTAACGTGAAATAAGGTGTTATTTTGGAGCTAAAAATCCTTTTCTTATTCATTTTCAGTTGGGGTATTTTGGCAAATTTATTGGTATCTATTGCTGATGAATTTTCTTTTCTGCTTTATTCATAGAAGAGAAGAATCTATAAAATATAACTAATAAAAATATATAATTGTATTAAAACTGAATATGAAAAGAAATTGTATACAATGTAGTGCAGCAGGCCACAGCATTCCACGTCAAGTTGCTGTCTCAATCATTTTTTTTTTTTTTTTTTTTTTTTATGAACTCGACCTCTTTGGTTATTTCCATTTGCCAATCACTACATCAAATTCAATTGTCTTGTTTTATAGTTAGGTTTTCACCTTAACTTTATGATCCTTGGACAAATAACTACCCATTTTTCTGTGTAAGGATGAAATCTATTTTGCTGAATTTTTTTCTAACTTGTAAAGATTATTAAATGGGATTCTTATCTTTATGAAATACACATCTCCAATAAAACCAAATAATAAGCTATCCCAAAATCTAAAATGATGTTATTTTCTTCTTTTGGAGGCTAGAATCGGTTCTCTTTTTCTTATCCATAAGTTACCTTCCTTTATATTTGTGATGAAATCTCCTCCAAATAAGATTTTGTCTTCGTCCGCGATTGCTTGAATCATGGCATGAAATTCTTCTCAAAATGGTTTCCTTGTTACTTTAGCATACATTTTGATAACTCTCTTCTGCATGGGTTAAACTTGTCGACCAGCTTAACTTTAACCTCAATAATATTCGGCTCAATAATTATTCCTAGCCCAGTTTTACTCTACAGATTGACTTGTGCAATCCATAGTGCGAAAAATCTGAGAACATTCAACTTGGGACACATCTCTTTCTGCAAGACAATTGGTGAATCACCTGTGAAACCTGATAGAATTGCTACGAACATTTTGAATCTCCTTTTAATCCACAAGAATTAAACAACATATTATGTCAGAATGAAGTGAAAAACTTGACCGAAAGAAACCTTGACAGTACCCATAGGAATGTAGGATAATGATATTCGTTCTACAGCTCCACAAACGGTGGTCCGTGGTTTCAACAACAAAGAACCTGCACAGAAACAGTGGGGCTTATCTCCTTCGTGACTGCTCTAGCGTAAGAATTCTTATGGAATATAACAATGTAGACAGCACTGTATTTGATTGCAAAAGATAAGAATTTAACACTTCCGCCAGTGAGAACCTGTCTCAATTTATAGTATCTACTTGGTTGTATCTTTTGACACAAATTCGTTAGTCATTAAATTGCATGGATAATTACCAGATTGGTCACCGAACTTTGCGTAAGGTTTTTAGGGGATCACCTGAATTTTAGAAGTTTTTCCCTTTGTCACTGAACTTTACATTCAGTGATTACATTTTGTAAAGTTGAGTGACTAATGGAGAAGTTTTTGTCTATTATCTCATTGATTTTTGAAAGAATTATTCTTATTGTACACAATTTTTTACCTCATTGGTTACCGAATTGACAAGTAGCTGCCTCTCATTGGGGAGCGGGGGTGCCACTTGTCAATTCGACAACACATTAGACAATCATTATGTACTTGTAGCATGGTTGTGAAAAAAAGGTTAGCAAACAACTCCGTCGAAACTCCCAAACTAAAAAGCTATTCTTTTCTCTAAGTTTGAGTTCAATGCTGAAGAGAATAAAATTGTGGGGGTAAAAGTAAAAGAAATAAAAAAATAAAAGAATAAAAGAAAAAAGACTAAAAAAATAAAGATTGATTAATTACTTAAATGGTCACTGAACTTTGTGTAAGATTTTCACGGGGTCGCTAAATTTCAAAAGTTTCCCCGTTAGTCACACTACATTTTGTAAAGTTCAGCGATTAACTTGGAAACTTTTGAAATTCTCAATGATGGATGGAATTATATTTTATAAAGTTTAATGACTATCGAGGAAATTTTTGAAGCTCACAACCTTCTAAAACTATTTCACAAAAGTCCAGTGACCAATCATGTGATTATCCCTTAAATTGCACAATTTTAGATTGGATCATGATCGCACCATATAAAAATGTCATGTCTCTTTAGTTATACATCTATTGCACTTAAAGAGTTACACCAAATTGTCACACCTATTTAGGCCTGGACATGAGCCAATTCTAAAGAAAATCGAATCGAATTAGAATTTTGGGGTATTTAGTAAGTGGACTATAGGGTCCAAATTTAATTATGAAATCGAACTGTTCAATTTCGTTCGATTCAGTTCCATAATTAGTTTTTTAACATTAATTTACAACAACATTACATTAATCCAACCAATGATATGTTCAATTTAGCCCCCGTTTGGCCCCCATTAATTTATAATATATTTTTTTCGTTCTTCTTTTTAATCACGCATTTTTCAATAAAATAATATTACACATAAACCAATTTTTTTTTTATTATTTTCCAACTACACATTCTCCAAAAAAATACTATTCTAAAAATTAAATTATCAAATAATGGGGGCCAAATGAGGAATTAAATTTTACAAAATGGCATAGTCTAATTTAAAAATATATAAATAAAAAGTTGCCTAATAAAATTCATTCACCAATTTATACAAATTACCAAAACGTAAATAATAATGCTAAACATGGGTGATCTTGATGAGCAAAGATGAAGTTGTAACTTGTGACACGAGAGCAGTTGAAAATGAGGGCAATAGCTAAATCTAAATGATGAATGAGTGTTAAGTGAATTGTGAAGTGAAGTTGGACTTGGACTGAAATTTGTAGATAACATTTTGCGCTCAAGTTGGGCATTAGTAGTTGGAGTTTTGGACACTTACAGTTAATCATTTAATTAGTTAATTGACAAATCTATTTAGAAAAATATTAAAATAATATGACATATTCAATATAAAAAATAAAAAAAATTTGGGAGATTCAATTCATATTCGGTTTTTCGATTCTTAATCTAAAATCGAGAATCGAACCAAATATGTCTGTTCGAGAGTTTTGTTCATTCCTATACTTATTGAAAACTTATTCAAATTCACACATTTTATTCGTAAACTAACCCGTAAATGCCAACAACATTCCACTTGAATGGAAAAAGTTGACTCAGAAGAAGACGAATGAATAATAGTACTATTTGAAAGATAACAAATTAGGGTAGTGGCTATCACTTCGAACATTTCTTAATAAGAGTCTATAGATTCACTTAGCTAATAAGTGAACGTAACATTTTTGAATTGTCGTTCGATATTACAAGTCCGTACAATATATCAAACACATTATCTCTCAAATCAAACAATGGTTCTCTATTGTATTCATATTTTAACTTGAACTCTCGAGTTCTGCAAGTGCGTAGACCTGGAAAAAAAATCGAAAAACCAATCTAATTGAATTGATTCAGTTAGGGTCGATTTGAAATAGTAAATAGGTTTTGGTTGGTCCGCTTACTTTTTCTTTCTTGGATTTTCAATTTTAGTGTTTTTAACTTCAAAATAAAAAGAGAAATCAAAACCTAAATCTTAAGTTTGATTCATGTTCTAAAAAAATGGCAAAGAGAAGAAACTAAACCGTGCATCACTTCATCATCGCCGCCTTTATAGTGCCGCTATCGTTTCTATAGTGCAGCTACCTCTTTTGTTGAGTCAGGTATGCTTTCATTTCTCTCAAGATGACTTACTATTACGTTAAGGATATATGAAGATGCTATCGTTATTTGGGGATTGAATTCTTTTCAAAACTAACTGCCTTTTCAAGATTAATTTTCTATTGCATTATAAATATATCTCGATCCATGCCTATCGAAAGTTGTTTATTTGATATAGCGTTTTAAACTTTTATTTTGTAAAATGTTGTTAATTAAATGATTCTTGCCTGTAAAGATGGGGTGCTGCAATTGTGAGCCCAAGTCCGCTAATAATGATCCAGTTAACTCGACCCTGCCCGACCCTGCCCGATAAGCTAAAGGTTCTAGAATTGTTATATCGTGTTTGATAAACACAATTTATCTTAACATGGGGTGTTTTTGTTGGATTATCTACACTTGGCATACTGACAACCGTTGGATCTTCATTATTTGGTTGTTTCTTATAAATTGGAAGGTTGACTTTATGGGCAAAGGAATTTGTCTTCAGGTGTAACCCTATTTCTCTTTTCTCTCTCGACTGCGATATTCTTCTGAGTGAACAATCTGTAGTTTTCTGAGTGAAATCATATTAGTGTGAAAAGGAGAGATTAGATCAATCTTTAGTGAGATTGTGTTGTAATTTTTGAGGGTTATTGATGTTTGAGACAGAACATTTGGTGTTCTTCTGTAACTCGTTTCTTGCCTGTTTTTGGGCTATTTTAGTGGATTCGAGCAATATCTTAATGGATGCTCAATGGGGGATTAAGTGTTAGAAGTGGTTGTTGAACCTCCGGGGCCTTGGGCCGAAAAATCTTCGTGTTCTTACTTTTATTTCAATTTACTTTGTTTATCTTTCATTTACTTGGTTGAATCACAACATAAATAGTTTTATCTGGGACCAACTGTGGATACAGAGCAAGAAATTCTTCAAAAACTGAAATTCTTTTAAAAGAAATTTCATACGATTTATTCTTGTTGATTTTTTCGATTTTGAAAAATATTACATCTAACAGATCTATTGTTGTCTTATAGTGTGTTTGAGAGAAAGGGGTCTTCGATTGGAATCTTTATTCAATCCTTGGTATTTCTTGATTATCTCTTACATACTCTACAGTTCTAATAACGACTACTCAAACCCTTTTTTTCTTGTACTCGTGTTAAAATCTTGTTCTTCGAGTTACAAAGTTAGGGATTTCTGAAACCCCCCTTGATTTACCTTTGTTTAGGGATTCCTAAGAGACCCCTAGAATTTGAGGAAATCAGGGTTCGGTCTAAGAAATCCATTTACATTTTTTCTTTACTTTGATATCATTTACTTACTTGGTGTATACTGTGACTTTTGATTATTTGAATTAATAATCATAAATTGTTTCTTTTTTGAATTGCTTTGAATACTTGATTTGTGTTTCAATTTACCTATTGTGTCTAATGAGAACCACGTAGCAACGAACACTACGTAACTCACAATGAGATTGAAGATCCCAAGAAAGTCCAGAGAATAATTCTAATTTTGAGTTTGAACCAAGAATTAATGAACCAAACAACCAAACAAAAATAAAGTTTGAATGATCTCTTAATTACACAAGACGTGATCCGCACTCGATATTGAACACCACAAGAATCCTCTTGATAAGTTCAAAATGTTCTAAGAAGAACAAGGTTTGAAAAGCACAATAGCCTCTCGAATATATCTCAATAGTAAATTTGTCAAAAGGTCTATACATTGAATAATGAAGTCATATTTATACTAATGGCTAGAAAACCTACTAAAAACGTAGTTAAATTCTTAAAAGATTACAAATATATCAAAAAATAGTGTTTTAATGCAATTATGAAACTTTCGCGAAAAAGGAAAAATTTCACCCTAAAAATGTATTATCTGGTCACATAGTACATTTCAATGCAGTCGCATAGTTCATCCTTCAGCCTTCCATTTTGTCTCGGAAGATAGGTATGCGGTCGCTTTCATTTTACACTATATGACCGCATAGTGTTAAAAATGACATCCCTTTTTTTCTTGTGTAGAATTTCACGATTCGAAATTGTATTCATGGGCGAAAATTCGACACTCAAGCTGAAAGTTATGCACACTGCTCGTTTGTTGCTTGAACCGAGTTGATCCATTTGATTTCTTCTTCCGAACCCAACATGAAACTTTTTCCTTAACTTGTTAACTTTGACACTTTGTCTACCATAGCTTGAGTAAGCAATTACATCGCTTCTTTCACCCGCTTTGCCATCAAACGTGTCATTGGGCCTCCTTAGATAATCAACGGGTCTCATCCTGAGCTCGGCTTTGTCAGGCTCGACTCTTGGATCATATCATCCCCTCCCTCTTCAAAATGATTCGTCCTCGAATTTGCACCTACATCGAAAAGAGATAAATCCGACACATTAAAAGTTGCTGAAACATTATACTCATCTGGAAGATCCAACTTGTATGCATTATCATTAATCTTATCCAAAACTTGAAATGGACCATCCCCTCGTGGTTGCAACTTTGATTTCTTTTGTTCTGAAAAACATTCCTTTATGAAGTGTACCCAACCCCAATCTCCTGGTTCAAATATCACATTTTTTCCGACCTTTGTTTACTTGCGACGCGAAATGTTTATTTTTGTTTTCAATTTGCGCATTTACCTTTTCATGAAGTGATTCACCAACTCGACTTTTCTTTTACCATCTAACCTACCTTGTTTATTCACAGGCAAATGTACTAAATCCAAATGTGTTAGTGGATTAAAATCATAAATAATTTCAAATGGCAAAAATGAAGTAGTAGAATGTGTGGCTTTATTATATGCAAACTCTATAAACGATAAACACTATTCCCAACTCTTCAACTTCTTATTGACTACATTATGTAATAACTGTGTCATGGTCTTATTCACTACTTCAGTCTAACCATCGGTTTGTGTATGACAAGTTGTTAAAAACATAAGCTTAGTGCCTAACTTACCCCACAAAACTCTCTAAAAATGACACAAGAATTTCACATCCCGATTAGATACTATGCTCTTAGGTACCCCATGTAAACGCATTATTTCCTTAAAGAACAAATCAACAATGTTAGTAGCATCATCGATCTTATGACATGCTATGAAATGTGTCATCTTACTGAATCTATCTACTACCACAAATATTGAATCTCGTCCCTTCTTAGTCTTAGGTAAACCTAAAACAAAATCCATTGAAATATCAATCCATGGTTCACTAGGCATAGGTAACGGTGTGTATAAACCTTGAGGTAAAACCTTAGATTTAGCCTGCTTACAAATTATGTATCGACTACAAACTCTTTCAACATCACTTTTCATCTTAGGCCAATAAAAATGCTCCCTAACATTTCCAAAGTCTTTTTTGACCCAAAAGTGTCCCATTAATCTACCACTATGTGCTTCTCTTACTAAAACCTCTCGCATTGAACAATTAGGAATACATAACCTACTTTCCCGAAACAAATATTCATCCTGCTTAAAGAACTTGTCTACAATCCCTTTATTACATGATGCATAAATATTTGAGAAATCGAAATCACTAATATACATGTCCTTAATATGCTCAAAACCAAGTAATTTAGAACTAAGAGAAGTTAGTAGCACATACCTTCGAGACAATACATCTGTCATCACATTTTTCTTACCTTTCTTGTACCGGATGACATACGGGAATGTCTCTACAAATTTCATCCATCTTGCATGCCTTTTGTTTAGCTTACCTTGACCTCGCAAATGCTTCAATGATTCATGGTCCGTGTATATCACAAACTCCTTAGGCCATATGTCGTGTTGCCATGTCTCCAATGCTCGACCAAGTGAATATAACTCATTGTCATAAGTGGGATAATTGAGTGTTGCTCCACTTAGCTTCTCGCTGAAATAGGCTATAGGTCTTTTGTCTTCATCAAAACAGCACCAATACCTATTCCCGATGCATCACATTCAATCTCAAAAGTTTTATCAAAGTTAGGTAGCGCTAAAACCGATGCCTTACATAACCTATCCTAAATTGTATTGAATGTATGTTCCTGCTCATCATCCCAATGAAATCCTACACTCTTCTTAACAATGTTCATAAGTGGTGAAGTAATTGTGCCAAAGTCTTTTACAAAACGCTTATAAAAACTAGTCAATCTATAAAAACTCCTAACTTCAGTTATGCTTTTATGTATTAGCCATTCTTTAATAGCCTTTATTTTTTCATCATCTACTTCTACATCATTAGCACCCACTACAAATCCTAAGAAAAAAACATTTTCTATACAAAATGTACATTTCTTAAAATTAGCATAAAGTTGTTCATTTCTTAAAACCACAAGTAAACTTTTAAGATATTCTACATGATCATTAAGATCTTTGCTATATACTAAAATGTCATTGAAGTATACAACAACAAATTTACCTATAAAAGCACGTAAGACATGATTCATCAATCGCATGAAAGTGCTCGATGCATTAGTGAGTCCAAATGGCATTACTAACCATTCATATAAACCATATTTAGTTTTAAAAGCAGTTTTCCACTCATCACCTTCCTTCATTCGAATTTGTTTGTATCCACTTTTAAGATCAATTTTACTAAACATACAAGTACTATACAATTCATCCAACATATTATCTAACATAGGAATATGATGATGATACTTTATCGTTATGTTGTTGATGGCTCTACAATCTATGCACATCCTCCAAGTTTCATCTTTCTTTGGCACAAGTAATACTGGAATGATACATGAACTCATGCTTCTGAAGCTTCTTTGTCTCCTTGAGATTATTTCGATAAGCTGGCCGATTTGGAATGACAACTCCAGGAACGAAGTCAATTTGATGTTCAATGCCTCGAATGGGAGGTAACCCACTAAGCATGTCCTCCCGGAAACACATCTTCAAATTTTTACAATAAAGAGATAGCCAAACTAGGGAGGGGTGGGTTATGTTCCTCAAGATTGAGGAATGACTCCTTCTAAACCAACAAAATCATTTGTTGCCTCTCATTTATAGCATTCTTCAACCAACCCCCTTTGCAAAGAAATTTACTTTCGACTTTTCTCTCCTCTTGGAAGATTATCTTTCTTTTCCCTCATGTGGCTCTCCTTTATTTTTCTCTCTACTGCCCTTCTCAACATTTTCTCTCATGCTCACCATCTCACTATTTTCCCTCTTTTTTTCTAATTCCTTCACTCTAATTTCTTTCTCATTTTTCAATTTGATTTGGTATTTATACACTTGTGCCGGTATTAATAGCGCAAGGGTAATGAATATCCCATCCTTAACAAAACTGTAACGATTCTTGTACCCATCATAAATGACTTTCCTATCATTTTGCAATGGTCTACCCAATAAGATATATCCCGCATGCATAGGTATCACACATGATCTCATCATTATATCTATCAATTGATAAATTGATTAACACATTCTTGTTCACCTTAACTTTCTCACTATCATTCAGTCATTATAACTTATATGGTCTAGGGTGTCAATTTCTCTACAAGATTTGTGCTAGCCACTTTAGTACAACTTTCCCTATCAATGATCATGCTACATATCGTATTGTTAATGTGGCATCGTGTATATAATATGTTTTCCCTTTGCTACTCCAAGTCATATGTCTTAATTTGAGTGTGAGAGCCCGTCTCGTGACCAGTAACTTGCCAATAGCAAATTTAGTATCGTTTCCTTCAATAACCTCCTCCAATGCCATCATGCATTCATAATCTTCCTCACTGTCACTAACCACCTCTCCATTGCGCACGATCATCATCCTTTTGTTTGGGCATTGAGAAGTGATGTGACCAGTTCCCAAACACTTGAAGCACTTGATATCCTGATTACTAGCTGGTTGTGGATTTGTTTTGGGAGTGGTTCTGCTAGCTCCATCATCTTTTCCTTTTGATAGTTAAGTCCTTCCCTTTCCAACAACTTCATCACCTTTGTTATCCCACCTCAGTTTCCAAGATGAATTAGAACCCAAAGTACCCATTGGTTGCCTAGCTGTGTCCTGCCTCTTCAATTGTTTTTCTACCTTCATAGCCACATACAACATGTATTCGATCTCTACATAATGATGCAACTCCACTACATTAGCAATATCTCTGTTCAACCCATTCGATCTCTAACATTTTGTTTTTAACAGGTAATAAGAGCAAATGAAGTTAGTTTTTTTTATTAGAATCCACTTAGACATGGTCTCAAATTCAGCAAGGTGGAGATTGTAAAGATGGGGTGCTGCAATTGTGAGACCAAGTCTGCTAATAATGGTCCAATTAACTCAACCCAGCCCAATAAGCTGAAGGTTTCGGAATTGTTAAATTGTGTTTGATAAACACAATTTATCTTAACATGGGGCGATTTTGTTGGATTATCTACACTTGGCATATTGACAACCATTGGATCTTCATTATTTGGCTATTTCTTATAAATTGGAAGGTTGACTTTCTGGGCAGAGGGTTTTGTCTTCTGGTGTAACACTACTTCTCTTTTCTCTCTCGATTGCGATATTCTTATGAGTGAATGATTTGTAATTTTTTGAGTGAAATCATATTAGTGTGAAAAGGAGTGATTAGATCAATCTCTTAGTGATATTGCGTTGTAATTTTTGAGGGTTGTTGATGTTTAAGACAAAACATTTGGTGTTCTTTTGTAATCCTGTTTCTTGCCTATTTTTGGGCTATTTTAGTGGATTCGAGTAATATCCTAACGGATGCTCAACGGGGGATTAGGCGTTAGTGGTCGCCGAACCTCCGGGGCCATAGGCCGAAAAATCTTCGTATTCTTACTTTTCTTGTAATTTACTTTGTTTATATTTCGTTTACTTGGTTGAATCACAACATAAATCATTTTATCTGGGACCAACATTGCCTTTTCACCTGTTGTTAATTTGGTTGAATGATATAAACTATTGAAGAAGCTGTTCACTTGATATAATGGAAAATACAAACGTGTCTACATATTTTCTTTTATTATTGTGATAACGTGGATGCACTTTACGATTCTATTGGCATGTCTAAAAGAAAGGTGTATGCTAGTACAACTTTCATGTTTTGCTTTTTTGTTCAGGAAAATTGTTTCATTGAACGAGGTATTTTCTTGAGGTGTTTGCTAGGATAGATGTATTTTTACATCAAGTGCCTCTGTTTTATGGATAACCTTGCATCCCTGTAACGGTCCTTATCTATGATTTTCAATAGGCTTCACTCATGTTATAGAATACACTTTGCATAAAACTCTGAATTTTTAAGAATCCCCATAATTTTGAGGCATAGGCTTCACTCATGTTCATTTAGTACAAATAAAATCTCTAACTTTGATTCTTCAGAAGTACTTGTTAATTAAAATATTCAACTAATATAATAGATAATAGAAACATAAATACTTTCAAAAAAAAATATACTTACTCAAATTTGAAAGCTTTAAAAAGCATTGCTAGTTAACGAATCTCATATTCTTCAAAAATAAGATTTTTTTTAAAAAAATCATAGTATTTAAAAATTTACTACTTTTCACATAGTTATTTCTCACAAATGAACCGCTGGATTTTGATAAGAATCGTTGGATTTGAAGCCTGTTCAAATTTCATGGTGATCGGACCATGACGCAGAGATATCAACATTTTATCACAATGGTGCACGCTATCAAGATTCTGCGAATTTCTATTGTTGATTCCGAAATAATAATACAATTATTTTATAGTACTAGTTGTTGATACGTGCGTTGCACAAATTTTCTATTTGTTGTGTTTTTATTATTTTAGAAATTGTAGATATTTTTTTTAAATAGTTTAAAATTTATTGGATTATTCAAAGTCTTGAGAGTATATTATTGCCTCGCTAATGCTCTATTTTAACAATATGATTATTTTAAAAGCTGATATTACTGCATAGAGAAACTCACCAAAAATTAAATTGAAAACATCAAATGTTTGACATACATAAAGATTGTAGGTTTACAAGAATAAGAAATATTTTATTCATTAAATAATAAAGGATGCATCGAAAAATGAAAATGTATAGCAAAGAAGTTGTAAAAGGAAATTCGCAACCTCTGCTTCTATTTTGAAGAATTTGATTTTATCTTCTCTATAATTGAAGACAAATTGGGAATTTGGTCCAAAACAGAAGGATAAGATGCAATACTTGTATATATTCATTAATTGAAGCTATGCAATCATTGTTCTATATTTGAACGAGTCTTGAATTTAATTTTCTTTTCTCTTTTTCTCCAAGAAAAGTAAATAAATAAAGAAAGGCCTAAAGTGGGTCAAAAACTCAATATTTGTTAAGCACTGAAACCCAAAAATTAACAAATGTTTCGTAAATTATTTATTTGTTTTAAATTTTTCATGAAGTTGTGTTTTTTTAATGAAATTGTCATTTTTTGGCAAAAAATTTAAAAAAAAAAATCCATTTTTTTCTTTATAGCAATGTTAAAGAAAAGGACACCGCATAAACCTTTAGCAAAAAAAGGAAAAAAAAGGAAAAAAAAACCATCTTAATTGTCAGCATTGTTTAAATAAAATTTAGGTGCCGCGGACACGGTGGTGTCTCCGCGCGGAGACACGGTCCACGCCCGTTTTTTTCTTTTAAATAACAATTAAGATGTTTAATTCATATTTTTCGTGCTCGTGAATTAAACTATATTTCGAAAGGTTACTCGTGTTTTGTTGGAAAGTTTTAGTACTTAGTTTGAGTTTGTTTCTTCTCGACTAAGATACTCAATCAATCCATTCGAGTTTAATTACTCAGTATTAAACAATTTTCCTTTTGAGTAAGATACTAATCAAACTATTGAGTATTCAGTTTTTTAGATAGGGTCTCAAGTGGTATACATTACTCGATGGAAATATCAAGGAATAGCCAAGTGTTTGAATTTAGTGTCAGGTTGTCTATTTGCGAATCTCACGATCTTGATCTTTTTGTACCTTCACCTTTGATAGCATTCAATGATTGCTTCTAAAAGACACGTGAATACAATTTGTTAGAATTAAAAGTAATTTATTTGTGATAATCAAAACGAGAAGTCAATCATAGGTCAACAAAATGATTTTGCGTCATAGTTTATCCATTTCCACCAATATCGAGTAACTCTTAAACTCGTGTTTTCTTTGTAGCGGTACACAAGTGGGAGCCCAAACCCCTTGAACTATACATCTTCCAACCCTTAGGCACCCCAACTCGTGGTGCGTCAAACCGCAAAATGAAACCAGTTAGAGCACAAAGTCTTCATCGACAACTGCGAACTTGTCATAGTTGAAGGCCATCGACAAGGCAAATGTTTTTCCTTGAAATGATGGCATCGTATAATAGACATCTTCAACGCCTCGATGGGAAAAGACTGGACTACATCGCAGTTGAAGAACTATTGGAATAAATTGCGAACGGAACATAAACACCTCTTTGAGTTGCTATGATGCATTGGAATTGAGTACCGCTTTGGTACCGGAAGAATTCATGCCTCGGACCATTGGTGGGAAGCAAAAATTAAGGTACTGAATTCTTTCGCGTCTGTTTGTGCCATTACATTCCTGAACTAAAGTAAATAAAAAATGCAAATGGAACTCGATCTAATTAGTAAGCTAGTGATAATTTCCACATGTTCAGCTCCTACTTTTCGAGATGCTTATTGTGGTTGGTGATTATGTTGGTTGTGTTGGTATTGGTTTTATTCATGATTGAACATGATGAATGGCATAAAAATGTTAAACATGATGAATTGAGTAAAAATGCATCTTATAATTATTTGATATGGTTAGAATGTGAGTACCAATTCAACCACGTCATTATAAGTCCTCACAGTGCTTACAATGTCTAAGGTTCAATTCCACATTGGATGATATGGAAAATTATGGGAAATTGCCGAGCGCATTGTTATATTTTCATGCTTTATTGCTATTTTATGACAATGAATGTATAGTTTGCTTGCCTTTCCATTCATCCTTCATCCTCAGAAAATACTAGTGTGATACACGTTATTGCAGAATGTGAGTACTTCTTTTGTAGTCGAATGTAATTTGTTGTCCATCTCGTCTATGTAGGAGAACCCAAAGTATGCGAAGTATAGGAACTTCAACCATAGAGAGATCTATGACACATAAGGAAAAATTTTCGAGGACACTGGAGACTCGACCAAGTATGCGTTGTCCCTAATAAAGCCGTCATAACGTGGCTTTGGCTTGGGCATAGATAGCAACAGAGAGTACGGAGACCACAAGTTCTCCAGTAATACCAAGGCAACAGATTCCAGTGGCAGCCTAGTCGAAGGTAGAGCTAACTTCTCCATGAATATATCCGGAAACCGTAGTGAGGATAAAAGAAAATGCAAACACAGGAAGGTGAAAGGAAAGAAGAAAATGTATGATGCCTAAGAGATTTTAACTTCACTTAAGTAGATGGTTAGTGTTGGAACAGATCTTGCCTCAATTACGAGATCACATCAGAAGGGATGAATGGCAATCAACAAGTGCGTCTGATAAGTATAGTTTCTACACATATTCGAGATCCTAGATGGTGATATTTTACCGTTATTTGAATAAAATATTACCTAATTTGTGTTATATTTCATTTCATAAGTAAAACTCAATATTTGATGAAGAATTGGAGAAAAGAATGCAAAGATAGCACAAAATGGCTCCATTGTATCAAATACAAAGTTTGAGGACTAAATCACAAAATGATTATAGATGATTCGGACCTAGTATCGATGATTGGAAAGATGTTGGAGCCAATTAGACGAAGTTGGAAGATGGAGGGTCAAGAAAATACAAAGAAGGAACCAAAATAAATAAAGAATGAAATTTGGGGACCAAAGTGCAACAATTGGAAGTTTTTATAACTGCGCCCGCGCACAGGCAAAATCTCTCGCGCGCGCACGGGCTTAGTTTTTATTTACCGAGAACAAACTATTTGAACGGCGCGCGGGCAATGAAATACACGGCGCGCGCGCACAGGCTAATTTTGGGCCTGAACGGCCCAATTCGCTGGTTTTATCCAAATTCCTATAAAAACCAAATTTAACCTACTTTCTAAGGGGGGTGAACGGCGTGAACGACTCAGAACATATCAAATCCAAATTTTCACCCCAAGAAAGAGTCTAACTCATCAATTCAAGGCGAATCATACAAGGAATTTGAAGATTCATAGCTCGGTTTAAAGATTTGAGTCAAGAACGTGGATTTTTCCTACTTCTTCCATCTTTCTTATTTCCGGGTGATGTTTTTCCAATTATTCTTGTGTAATTTAATCATAAGAATGTTAGGCTAGTTTTTCATTGTATTGGATGAATGATGAACTCTATTGCTTATTTATTTAAATTCGAGACAATTAATTTAGTACTTCTTGATTTTTCTTGATTGGTTTTGCATTCCCATTGAACTATTTGATTGCTTGATCACCAATTAGATAGTTAGTTGCTTGTTGTAGTGTAGGAATACTAACAATAAGTCTAGAACGCGGCAAAATTAACACATGGACAATAGATATTAGGAATAATATCTATGACATGTGCAATCATGTGCAATAAATCCTGTGATTCAATGCATGACTTTCATATGAATTCGGACTAGGAATAGGATCGGGTCATGTTAGTCATAGGTTTAATATATCTTGGAAAAGAATATTGAATAATAGTGGATTATCGATTGTCTTGAATACATGAATGTACTAGATTAATTATTGAGAATTGAAATAGATGGAAATAGGGGGATTCAGGATTCCAATACAAACATTCACGTATTATATAAATACTTTATTTGTTTTGTTAGTTTAGGATTAGTATAGAAATCATACAAACCATCTATTTTGATATGACCACAATTCGAATTTAATAGTAGCTATTAAACTACATATTAGACCTTATTCCTCGTGGGAACGATACTCTTAACTCACAAATCTTATTACTTGTACAACGATCCCGTACGCTTGCGGGTTTCACGCGAACAAATTTTTGGCGCCGTTGCCGGGGAATAAATGATTTAATTTTAGTTTAGTAGTTTATATTAAATTCGATTTTGTTTTTTTATTATTTTGTTTTATTATTGATTTTGGCTACCCACCCTGATCTCTCTTACTTGATACTGTATCCAGGTGCTGTTCAGTAATGGATCTAAGATTCTAATGCGGCATGTTAAAAAGATTTTTACAATGAATAATCTTGACATGGACGATGAGGAAGAAGATATCTATTGTGAATTCTGCTCTGGGGTGCATTATACTGGTTACTGCATAAATACATGCACTGAACCCTTTATACTCAAACTCCTGCGGTTTAAACAATATTTAAGATGTCGGAGACTCGCCATTGACACATCTATTGAAAGTTACATGCCTGTGGGTGAGTACATCCCTTCCGATACGTTTGTGGAATTTGGTCCTTCCACGTTGAACGAGGAGGCAATTGCAAAATACTACACTGATTTTGCCAAGTTAGATGAAAACAAAATGTGTGTAGGAGATGGCGCATTCTGGATTGAATTTAAAAGGTGGGGATATAATCCACTCGAAAGGTTTGAAAGAAAAGAGTTTACATTGCCTGTGGATTTAAATTGTGAATCGGTCATTCAACCCGAGGAGATATCAACTATGAAAGACGAGTACAAAGACGATGAAATATCAATTACAAATGAACAAAACAAAGAAGAGGCAATTCATGAAGAAGACGTTAACACACATTTTGTCGATTTCACTGATTGCCCTATCATTGAATTTGTAATTAAGCCTGAAGAGAATGAAGAAGTATACATAGTTGAATTCAAATCGGAGGAGATAGGCATATCATATCACATTGGAGAGAACAATGTTAAAATTTGTAGAAGTAATGAAGAGTGGGGCAAAGTCAGAAGAGACAAACTGAGTAAGGCATCAAAAGCATTCTTCAAAATTCCATGATGCCGAAACAACAAAGTCAAGCTAAAGACTTTAAACAAAGCGCATATTGGGAGGCAACCTAATTTTTCTTCCATTTTATTTATTATGCTTTCTAGAAATAAGATAATTTAGATTTTTTTTTATTATTCAATTTTAGGGACTCATTATCCGTATCACGTTTCCCATAGGTCTTCGATATGTTAGTTGATTTATTATATGTTAGAGCTAAGTAACACTTGTTCCAGTTATTTGATCTTAATGATTTATTTGATTGCATTGTGCAGGAACATGACGTCGCGGAACATTTAAACTAATATTGGCCAAGAAGCCAACGAAAGCAATATGAAGCTAGGCATTGGATTATGAGTCATTTCTTCATTTCTTCCCCACCCTTTTATATGCGGATTTAGAATTTAAGACATTGAGGACAATGTCTAATTTAAGTTTGGGGGTGGAAAACATGAGTTTTTATTTTCATTTTTATTTTGTTTTCAATTTTGTGTGTGTTTGTATCATTCTTATGTTTATTTATTTTGTGTGCTTTTATTGCTTTAGATATATATAAAAAATTGAAAAATTGAAAAAATTCAAAATATTTTCTTTTTGTGTGCTTGTGTGAGTTAGTTGGCCTGACAGGCAATGAAAAATATATTGAATCATTAATTGATCTATGAATGGTGAATAAGTTGCATGCTTAGATTAATTTTTGCTTTTCCATGTGAAATCTGATAAATATTGAGCACATGAATTAAGTTAAGCATTGCGGAGGAATGAGTTGATTTCATAATTGGATAGGTTGAAATAGTGGACCATATGTGCTAAATCCAAAACCACTAAATTCTACATCCTTAGACCAAATTTATAATAATTTGGGGGATTTCATAGTTGTAGGAAGATATTGAGATAAATAGGGATTCCATGTGTGAAATTTAAAATCTTGTGTTGATTGTCTAATGTCAATGAGATGCAATTGGGTGAAAATTTCAAGTTAAAAGTCATTTTACTTGGATAGGTGTTTAATGAGGGACATTGCACTAATCAAGAAAAAAAACACATTTTATTTGAAAATTTCTCTTTGTAGCCTTTATGACTCGAGTTATTAAGCCTGTAAGGGTGTTAAAACTCGTTGCCCTAAAGTCAACTGACTTGGGAGTCATCGGCATAAAACTTGTTACATGGGTCATTTAGAAAGCTTAAGGGAGAGAATGCTGCAAATAAAGAAAAAAAAAGTGTTGAAAAAAAAATGAGAGAAAAAAATATAGAAAAAAAGAGCAAGTGCATGAAACAAATGCATCAAATACCTTGATTATGTCCCAAACACTTGTTTAAGAAAATTTAACTTTTGATCAGAGATTATTAACCTAATTAAATCCTAGAGACTGAAGCAATCAAATTTAATGGGGAATCCTTATTTATTGATACATTGACTTGCAATTAGTGAGATTTACCTAAACTAGAGAGGTGAGGATAGTATAGATTCAACCTTAATTCACACACTTGAAAATAGCGAAAAGAATGAGTTTGGGGGTATGTGAATCTTACGAGTGATGAAAGAATATATTTGACCATTGAGGGTCGGGAATTGAAACAACTCATGAATTCATAATGCTATGCTTAATTCTTCACACACACATCAATTTTACATTGGAGAAGTAGATTTCAATTTCTGTGTTGTGATTTTGAAGCTATGCATAGATCTGATATTATGATTTTAATCATGAAATAAAAAGTCAGGTTAGCTAGCTAAGTTTTTTCCTTTACTTGATTGACCGGCCACCAATTAGGTAATTAACATTGTATGTTTGTGTGTTTGATAGATTTTAGTTTTGTTTGAGGACAAACAAAGAATCAAGTTTGGGGGTGTGATAAGTGTAGTTTCTACGCTTATTCGAGGTCCTAAATGATGATATTTTACTGTTCTTTGATAAAATACTGCTTAATTTGTGTTATATTTTATTGCATAGGTAAAACTCAATGTTTGATGAAGAATTGAAGAAAAGAATGCAAAGATAGCAGAAAAAAGGTCCATTGTATCAAATACAAAGTTCGGGGGCTGAAATGAAAATATTCAAAAGTTACGTCGAACCTTGCGATGAATATTTGAGAGTGCTAGACATCAATTGGATGAGGAAAGAAGCTAAAGGAATGAAATATAGTCCAAGTATTATCACATATCAACTTCCAGCCGAAAAAGTTATGCTTCGGATTTTTAGGCTCACATTGAGACGCAGTTTTGGCATAGAAATATTTCGAATTGGAAAATTGATATTTCTATAAGAATTGTAGATCTTTAGCTTTCTAACGCAACTTGAATCAGCTCAATCGGATATGTGTAGAGAAAGTTATGATCAAAATATCAGAAGCTGTTCAGAGACAAACCTGCGCGCGCGCGCAGACAATTTATGGCACGCGCGCACGGCCTTATTTTCCCTAACCCGAGAGTCAGTTGGTTCTACGGCGCGCGGGCAACACTTATAACGGTGCGCGCGCACAGGCCTTTTCAGCAGAAGAATCTTTAGTTTCCTTTCGCGATTCAAACTCTTTTGGAAACCAAATTGAACGAGATTTTGACCTATTTTCTGGCTCTTATAAATAGAAAACGTGGGATACACATAAGAAAAACCTCTCTAGACCTAAAAATCTCTATATTATACATATTTTGGAGGCGAAGAACATGGCTAACAACGTGGAATCAAGGCAAATTGCATAGGATATTGAAGATTTTTCATCCGGATTCAAGATTCACATCAAGAACGTGGAAAATTTCCAATTCTTCATTATTTCTTCTTTCCGGGTGATGATTTTCCAATTGTTCCTTTGTAATTTAATTTTAAATATGTTATGCTAGTTTTTCATTGTATTGGATGAATGTTTGAACCCTATTTTCATTTATTTTAATTCAAGATATCAATTTAGGATTTTTGTGTTATTAGTTGATTGATTTTACATACCCATTGCACTACTTATTGCTTGATCACCAATTAAGTAGTTAGTTGCTTGTTGTAGTGTATGAATACTCACAATAAGTCTAGAACGCGGTAAAATCAACATGTGTAGTCAGAATTAGGAATAATCTCTTTCACGCATGCAATCTTATTGATAATCTAAACCAAATGCATGACTTTCATATGAATTCGGACTAGGAATAGGATCGTCTCGTGTTGGTCATAGGTTGATGTATCTTGGGAAAGAACATTTAACATATTAGCTTTATCGATTGTAAAAAATGCATGAATGTACTAGATTAATTATTGAGAATTGAAATAGATAAAAATAGGGGGATTCATGATTCCAATACAAACATTCACGTATTATATAAATACTTTATTTGTTTTGTTAGTTTAGGATTAGTATAGAAATCATACAAACCATCTATTTTGATATGACCACAATTCGAATTTAATAGTAGCTATTAAACTACATATTAGACCTTATTCCTCGTGGGAACGATACTCTTAACTCACAAATCTTATTACTTGTACAATGATCCCGTACGCTTGCGGGTTTCACGCGAACAGCGTCGACGAAATTCTATCGTCTGGGCATGTGCAGGAAGGTGACAGGCTCCACTTCTTTGCCCTATGGTTCCTACAAGACAAAGACAATCGTAATTCGCACTGTGCCGCCAAGATACCTTATTTGAGATTTTAAGTTTGTCAAGCACTGTTTTGAATGGGATAGTCTATCACTTTCGTGTAAGGGGTGAGCGCTCTATTTGCCTATTTGCGCTGTGGTTTATAGTTTTTTTCATTTGATTCTTACGGTTTTACGTGTACTGGACCCTCGTTTAAGTATCCTTGTATCTTTTTTTTTATGTTGGGTAGTAAATTCTAAATTGTGTTGTAATATGTACTTTCAATTCTTTCCATTTCTGTTTGCACATGCCTACTGTTCGATCATTCGTTACTCGGTGATAGTGGATATACCGCAGGGAATATATTCCCCGCATCTTGATTTGAGAATTAGGCATAGAACATAATTGTAACATTTCAATATGTTTTTCAAAGCTCTATTATTACCCTCACTTTCGTTCTATAACTAGTGAACCAAAACAATAAATCAGGGAATGTAGGGTTCCTTGCATCTCGATTTTGAACCATGCATAAAAAAAAAGGATTGCAACATTTTCCTACATCTTTTTTGCTTCAAAGTATTACTCCCACATTGATTTTATAAATAGCAACTGTAAGAGCACAAAATTATTTCGTGACTGCCTACATAGAGTAGTATGAAATCAAATACTATTGGATCCTACAAGCTTGTTCTTAATGCCTTCAATTCAGCACAAATATTCCAAATGAATATTTGACATTGCTACAGAACATAAACAAGTTTGAATAGATGTCAGACACTCCGGAAGTGTACTAATCTTCAGAAACAGACTGCAAGTTGAATTGATGTCTGATTCTGATACGAGTTTTGATGAAGATTTGATACAGGAGTTAAATGAGGACATTAACACGTGGCTTCAATACTGTAGAATCACCGAGCGAATTGTTCGTGAATTTGGCACCAAATATAACACATCGATATTTATTCCCGACAGCACGATGCTTCCACATTTTTATACTACAAAATATGCATGTGTATCCACAAATATGTTTTTAGGAATTTAGGATGCATCCTCGATGTTTATGTACTTTTCACACATTCTCTGTGATGAGTACGACGTTTTCAGCATCGCGAACATTGATATATACGAACAAGTGGGAATGTTCTTGTGTATTCTAGCACACGTCAAAGGATATCAGCAAGTGCAAACGTTGTTCGGTCATTCGTTGTAGACCATCAACCATTACTTAAGACAGTCCTGTGTACATGCGTGGCTTTTGCGGTGATCATGATTAAACTGATCAGTGGTACAATGAAAGCATAGCTCACCATCATTCGCATGTGGAACGGTATCCCCTATTCCAGGTTATGTTCGTAATTTAACTGATGGTTCAATAGTAACAGTGCTTACGAAATGAATTGTGTTGATATGATATTGAAATGACAGGGTTGCATTGGTGCGATCGACGGAACGCGTATAAGAGCTGTGCTGCCATGAAATATAAGATAGAACCACATTGGAAGAAGGGGATTCCAACATAGAATGTACTGGCCGCATGTGATTTCAATCTTTGTTTTACATTCGTGATGCCAGGAACCACAGGGAACACCCACGATAGTATGAAAATCTTACCCGGTTGACTCGGTGTTCGCACATAGGCCTTGGTATATGACTCCATATAAGGGCTCTGATATTATATATCATTTTCAAGAATTCGACAATGCACGGGAATGACATTGTCGTTGGTTCCAAGATGTACATGAGCTTTCCATCACTCCTCATGTCGTAACGTTATTGAGCGCGTGTTCAGTGTTTGGAAACAGAGATGGAAGATTATTGATTGAATGCCTGCTTACAATATAAGAGCGCAAATAGGTGTGGTCGTGGTCGTAATGGGTATACACAACTTCCTGAGGAGAAACAGTCGGCTGGATGAGGATTTTCGTAGAGCCGAAGAAGTAGATGACGATGAAATCGAGATAGATCTACCTAATGAAGAAGACAGAATTGGTGTCGAACTAGATGCAATAGTTGAAGAGGACATGTCGTGGCAGCAACTACACGATTACATGGCACATGCGCTACGTTAGTAGTTATAGAATGTGCCCAAGTTTGAAACGTATGCTCAATGTTTTCGTCTTAGTCGTTATACATGCTGATGTTCGAGAAATCATTTATAATTTTTCACGAATTCCTTTAATTTTTCATCCATAGATTTCTTGGTTGAATTGATAATTTCATGGCTATTCAAAATAATTCCTGGTAGCACTAATATCCGTTTATGTGCACGTGCCATCCACCTAACACCAATATGAAAACAATTCCACTTAACACTCGGAGTTTGAAGGGCAATATTGGAAAGTAAATAATAGTGGATAATGAAGGTCAAATCTCGCATTTGGGAAGGAAAAATTATCGATGGAATTTGATAGTTAAGGTACCTGGATCCTAGAATTTTGGACATTGATTGGGAAAAAATGGATGAGAATGAGTTTCAAACATGGGCTTAACTCGAAAGTACACACATGAAGTTCAAATTAAGTTCTTTTTGAAAAGAGGATTTAGATTGAGAAATTGAGGTAGAACAAATGAAATACGCAAAATATTTAGCCCCTGTTTGAAACCCATTTTTAGAAGAATAGAAATTTTGGAATAGTAATTGATGTGAGAATGTGTGGTGGAAAAGTGATGAAAAGTTTTTGATTTGTGTGTAATATTATTTTATTGGGAGAATGTGTGGTTGAAATGAAGAATGAGAATGAGAAAGAGAAAGAAATTAATGGGTGTCAAACGGGGGCTTAGTTTATGGGATTGAACAATACAATATAAGTTTTTTTTTTTTTTTTTTTTAAAGGGAACCAATAGATCATAAAATTTATAATTTAATTTTTTTTCTTAATCCTTTTTGGTTTGGATAAAAATTTTTAGTATGAATAAAAGTTGGTGAAATATATGGTTGAAAAATTGTTAAAAATAGTAGGTCTCATAAAATTTGTTATTCAAATAAATTTGGAAAAAAATGAGTTTTAAACTTAAATCATAGTCTAATTGATTTCATAGGCTCATTTGTCATTTATTAGAATTTCATACAAAAATTTTTTTTTTTTCCATTGTTTTCTTTTCTCAACATTTATATTGACAGCAATGTGAATGAAGACTAAACAGGAAAAAGATGATTGATAGAGTCCTCAAATAAGCCAATTGAATGTTCTTATTTAAATATAATAATAATAATAAAAGGCGTAGGGATTAAATGGAAAAAGTAGGCCTTTGTTTGACCCCATTTTTGGGCTAAAATACAATTTTGAATAGTGTTTTATTAATGGAGAGTGTGTATTCCAAAAAAAAGGAAAATTTTTGAATTCACATATAAAATTATTTTATGTGAGAATTTGTGATAGAAAATGAATTTTAGAAAAATGGTTTTTTTGAAGAATTTGATTTTTGTCTATTATGGGGGATGGTGTTCCAATTCTATTATTCATATAACGAATAATTTTGCCCATGTTCAAAAAATATTATTAGGAACCTTTTAGAAGAAATAGTAGTGAAGGCGAGCAAAATATATGAATAATAACGAATAATAGTTTTAAATAACAAATTGAAATTGACATTTGTGTCAAATATTTATCACTTTTGCTCCTTTGAAAAGATAAGCTCAAAATCCTGTGTTTCTGCATGTGCCATTTCCCGTTGGTTAACCTGACATTTTTCCTTCTTCAATAAGTTTAGTAGCACGTCACATATTTTTGAATATACATTATACCTACCTTCAATTAATAAATAGAAGTGAAAACATACAGAATTTTAAAAGGTAATTATATTTCCACTACATCTTTCTATATATAAAAAGTGGCTATTAAACGGAATATGTTGGTTTAACGGAAAAACTAACGGAATTTCTTGATTTAACGGAAAAACTAACGGAATTTCTTGTTTTAATGGAAAATCTTTTTTCAACACCCCTTACTTTCAAAATTATAATTAAATAATAATAAAAATAAATTAGCTTTTGATAATTCCTTCAAACTAAAATATCTTGGAGCTAACTTATTCGAATCGACTTTTTCTCGAATCTGATTTATGTATCTAATTACGATTTATCCAACGAGACCAATATTCATATATTTACGATAACTCCATCAAAATTTAAATATTTGACACAAATAAAATATAATTTGATAAATGTATCATTTAGTCCATAATTTTCAAAATATTAAAATATAGTATATAAAAATTGAATTATATTTTATGAAAATTTTCGGGGTATTACATTCTCACCCCCCTTAAAATATTTTCGTCCTCGAAAATTTACCCGTCACTTACCAATACTAAATCTAACACATGATATACATATATTATCGTAATACATATCATACTTTAGCGATAAAATGAATTGCATTATTACTTAAAAAATAGTAAAGACTTAAGTCATGCAAAAAGTTCAAGCCTCCGTTTGTTTCTCATTAAAAACTCATAAAAATGAAAAATATGACCGTTATCCATCACATCAATCTATCAATTTTGAATTTTTATCTCTTGTATGGGGTCCAATAACGGCTATATTTTTCATTCTCATTCTACATTAATGAGAATCAAACGGAGCCTAAGTAAACTCATCTTCTTACCCCTTAACATACCTTGAGTTTTCTGTATGTGATTTTGGGTTGGAGATGACAGAGATAAACACTTTATTTAATTATTTATTAATTACATAAACATTACATCATTAATTATTTAATTAACCAAAAAAATTACATCTTTATTAATAACAAATTAATTCTTAAACAAAACTATTAAATATAAACTAAGCAAACGTGCATTGCACGTTGCTTGCACCTAGTTTGAATTGTACTTCAAGTTTTTAACCTTTGTTTATTATAGCACTTATGTTCCTAACGATTTTTCATTTATTCTTATCCCCAAACTTTTCATGAGTTAATATATTTTGTATTTGATAATAATTTTATGTCCAAACATTAAAATGGTGTAAAATAACTTAATTTTTCATCATTTTTTTAAAAAAATAAAAAGCGAAAACATATTTCTCCCTCATCTCAAAACATGAAAACAAAAATATTTTGATATAAATTATCATCAAGGACAAGACCTACTAATTCATCGAATATTGAAAATAAGAATTCGACGAAAAAAACTTAAGAAAATAAATGCTACAATGAGCAAAGATTGAGGAGTTTTAACTCCAATTAAAATGTGATATATCAAATAAAAATTGTGGTCGCAATATAATTACTTTTTTTTAAAAAAAATTCATTTTTCTTAAATTTACTTTCAATTACATATTTTATGAAATTCACAATTTTTCAACTACATATTTCGTTAATTTTTTTTAGTCAAACATAACAAAGTAAACTATAGTATGAGAATTACATAAAGGGTAATTATATTTACATCACAATTTTTTTTTCTTGCACTACATTTTAATTATACTTCATGTTCTCAATTTTTATTTATTATAGTGTTTATGTCACTAACAATTTTTTATGACATTCTTATTTTCAAACTTTTCATTAGTTAATACATCTTGTATTGATAAATATTTATATTCAAAAAATTTAGTGAAATAGCATATAATAACTCGTTTTTCATCATATTCAAAATAAAAAAGTACGAAAATTATTTTTCATTTATTTCAAATCATGAAAACAAAATATTTTAATATAAATAATCATCAAGAACAAGATATACTAATTAATGAAAGGTTGAAACTAAAAATTTGACCAAAAAAAAAATAAAAAAATTAAGGAAATAATTGTTACAACGAGTAAAGATTGAAAAAACTCGTGGTGTAAAATTGTGGTGCAAATATAACCAATCTTAGGAAATTAAGATCCCGTTTGAGCTTTTTTAAAATTTTAATTAAAAACACTTAAAACATCAAAAATACATTTTGTGTTTTATGCTATATGTTTATATTTATTTTTGAAAAAATATTTTTAAAAATGCTAAATCAAATATATTTTCAGTGTTTTTAAAAATTAAAAACTAAAAATAACTTGAAAATATAAAATCAAACCAACTCTAAAAATACTGTTTTATTTTCACAACTCCTAGTACGTTTGTGAACTTTCATGGTGATGTATTATTTTCATGTATGAACTTATTAATGTTGTTGGTCGTAAAACTGATGTTAATTTTTCTTTTCAGTTTGCAATGCTAGGTTGCTTATTTCATGTATGAACTTATTGATGTTATGGCTTATGATAATTAATGTTGGTATATTTTGTTCACAGTATGGATGGTAATGTGAATGTTGACAATTCCATTGATGAAGATTCGAGTGATGATGACTTGTTAATGACGGATGAGTTTGACGTAGACTTTGACAATTTAATGACGCTTAATATGATTGATCTTCACGGAGGAAGTACCGTCGACAAGATACCTTGTAGGACATCATTGCTTATGGGAAAAATGTACGTGCTAGAAATTCTAAATGGACATCCAGACGTATGCTATCGCAATTTTCGTATGCAGAAACACGTGTTCATGAATTTTTGTGATAGTTTGAAACACAAAGGGTTGTTGGAAGATAGGAAAAAAGTGAGTGTCGAGGAGGGTGTAGCTATGTTTCTTATGATTATAGGGCACACTACCCGATATAGTATTATTGGTGATAGGTTTCAGCATCCCAACAACACGATACACAAATAGTTTAAACAAATGATAAGAGCTGTTTGTTCGTTTGGCACAGAGATAATCCGGGCCACAAATGAAAATGTTGTGCATGAGCGGATTTTGCAAAAATATGCTTTCTTTAAGGATTGTATATGCACAATAGATGGTACACATATTGCAGCTTGGGTACCCGCATCGAGACAAACATCGTTTCGTGGAAGGAAAACAAATGTAGCACAAAATGTGATGTTAACATGTGATTTCGATATGAAATTCACTTTTGCGTATTCTGGGTGGAAATGCACTACTAATGACTCGTTGACGCAGTCACCAAGAAGATCGAACAACTTTCCAATGCCACGAGGAGGTATATTCGTGTACTTCAAATATTCATTGTGAATATATCTACAGTGTACACTATGTGAGTCTTTTTTTTTTTCTTTTGCAGATCAATTTTACCTTGTTGATTAAGCTACCCAAACATGCCTGGATTTCTTGTCCCTTATCGAGGTCAAAGATATCATCTGCATGACTATGTTGGACGGGAAAGACTACATGGGAAGGAAGAATTGTTCAACTATCGACACTCTTCGTGTCGTAACATTATTGAACGTAGCATTGGAGTTTTAAGACAAGATTTCCTATTTTGAAATTGATCACCAATTATCCTCTTAGTAGGCAAAGACAAATCCCTATTACATGTTGCGCAATACACAACTTTATTCATCAGGAACACGCTTTAGACATGTTGTTTGCTAAGTATTCAGAAGAGAATATGCATGTTCAAAATATACTAGAGTCAAGTCATGCACAGGAAGCCATACATTTTGATGCTAATCAAACATCTCAAATGAGACAAGTTAGGGATCAAATTGCTACACAAATGTGGAATCACTACTCAAGACATTGTACATGATTCCGTGGATTTATTTTGTATGTTGTTCAGTATCTGCTTATTTTGTCATCAAATGTAATTCAGGTTGTGTTTTTAATATCTTGAAAAAAAATTTGACGTTTCACCAATTTCAAAATTTATATGTTATTTAATAATATAGTAACATTAAACATTAAAATTTATTGAATAATCAGATTTTTTTGAATAAAATATTATTAAAAAAATTCTCAAAATTTCAAAGTAAATGCGTTTTCTATTTTTATGTTTTCGAAAATTATTTTTTAAAATAGCAAAAAGAACGCATTTTCAGAAATTTTAAAACAAATACACAAGAAGGAAAAGGAATTCAAAATACAAAATACAAAACTGAAATAGGATGAGAACCGCCTAAGATGAGAACCGCCCAAGTTTTGCTGGGAGGCAGGGCTAAACAGTATCACTGGTTTTGTGAACACCAGAGGTGCGCCATTATTAGTAAATGGGTCACGATAGCACCTTCCCGTCCAATTCGATGATATATTTATGCCGCTGATTGTGTATATTTTATTTTTTTCCATCTTTTGCTGTCTCAATTTCCCCATTTTCGATCAGTTTTTTACTCTCCTGATATCCAAGGATTAACGCACATATAGATAGCATTTATATACACAAATAGCTGCAGAGAGGGAAGAGTTGAAGAGACCGGGAGAGATAGGCCACTCTTGAAAAAGAGATGTCTTTGAGACGACTTCTCATCCAGGCCAGTTTTAAATCTTCATAACTTTCCTTTTATGTATATTATGTGTTAATGTATTAGATTTATCGTAGGATTTTTTCATAGTATTTCTTTTGCTTTTGGGCCATTGTGGAGTTACTTTGTGCATTTGCTTTTTTTTTTTTTTTTTCCCGGTTCTGTGCGGGTACAGGCCTAATCTCTTAGTTCTTATATGGGTTTTCTGTATATGTTTGTTGAATAATAAGATTTCTGGGTTTAATATTATGTGATGTAAAAAGTGTAAATTTGGCAGGACCGGGGGTAATCTTGGCTTAAATGGGTTTTTTGAGGAATAACGTTTTCATTTTTATGTTTAATTCTATAATCGATATGGAACCTTGGAAATATTGAATTTTGTTGAGTTAATCAGCAATGATCCGATTTTTATGAGCTTAATCAAGAAAAAAATATGACATTTTAAAAATTTTGTCAGCTCATTAGTTCTTTCCCCTAATCTTCTTCTCAGGTTTGTTTTCCTTTTTGTGAATTATCTATGTAGTTTTGTGTAATAGTGTATTGTCATTGTCTTAAAAGAAAGGATGCCAGTAAATTTGATGAGTTTACATTATAAATGCTTCATTTCATGCCAGTATGGGAGTTTTGAATACGTGTTTGTTCGCTTTCTTATTTTATTTTTACTGCTGTAGGTCAAAAGGCAGGAACCACAATTGAGACTGCTAACCAATTTGGTTGCGCAAGCTTACCACACTTCACAGGTGACTAGAAGGGGCGGAGGTAATATTATAAACTCCTGTTAGCAACCAATTTTTTTCAATGCATTGTGGTGTAGTGCTAGTGAGATAGAACTGATCCTGAAATTGCTTTGAATTAACTTCTTGATCTCAAGGATGTATGTGTAGTGCGACCAGGCTTTACCTGACGAAGTTACTTTTGATAGCATCAGGTTTTGCCAGTTAGATCTATTTGTGTCTGTTGGCTCTATTGAGTATTCTTTTCCTTTACTTTCTTTAATATATATTGGGGATATTTGTTTTGTATCAAGGGTATTAGCTCCGAACAATTTAGCAATGGTTAACTGGTCTGTCATTGCTTATGTCCGGCGAATATTTCACTTACACGATATGTGCATGACATGATATTAAGTTTTTGGAGCGAACAGTACAATTTGTAAGTCCAACTTTTCAACCTACGAATTGTACTCTAGGTAGCGTTTTAGCATCCTTATAGCTTATGAAATCATTGGAGTTCACCTAGGAAGAACAGACTCATGTCTTCAGTTACCATGTCCTACTTGTAAATGATGTGGACATATTTTGGACTCATGGGGTTGTATAGGACACAGACAAGCTAGGGAAGAAAGTCCGAGGACACTCTCAAAATATTTGTAATCTTTGCTAGTTTTGTACACCATTCGGACACAAATGATGAGCTTGGCACGCTCTGAGAATGTGACAATCTGGAAAGAAGCATGTGAACGGTTTTGTGATCAAATACAATCTCAGAAAGAGAGAAATAGATAAGATGATAATATGACAATTTTTGGATCTGTAGAGAGGAGGAAAAATATTGGAGGAAGAAAGCTTTCTAAAGAGAATAGTCGTCACTATTGGTAATGTGTTTCATTGAATTCTACGGAGTACTCTATTCTCTCTATCTTGATAATCCAATTTAAATGCCACAAGTGCACTTATTCTTTTTCCACTGTACTTAAAATTTTTCGATTTTATTAGTTCCAAAAACCCTTTAAATTCAGTATTAGAAAATATAATTTTTTTTAAAATGTCTCTAGCTGTTGTGTCCTACACTTTTGGAGATGTCAGTACCTTCTGTTATCACTGTCCCATGTTTGTGCCCCATAGTAATTATTGCTTTTTATATTATTTTGCAGTTTGCACCTTGAATAGTAATAGGTATCTGCTGCAAACAGTTTTCCATTCCTATCTTCTTCCTTAATTGGGAATATACACTTAATGGTATCTATATGCATCTTAGTCTATATTTTTCTTGTGTAGCAAGCAAGTTAGCTAGCATTCAAGGAGCAAGTACTCTAGGAAGTCATCAGTCTAGTTACATTGGTAGTCTAACTCGTAGAGTACGTGATATTGATAAATCGAGTGGTGCTGCATATCTTAAGGAGCTCTATTATCTAAATGATCCAGAGGCAGTCATTGAGTTGTTTGAGAGACAACCTTCTCTACATTCTAACCCATCTGCTCTTGCTGAATATGTGAAGGCTCTGGTTAAGTTTGATAGGCTTGAGGAAAGTGAGCTGCTTAAGACATTGCACAGAGGTAAACTTTGATAGAAAATTGCGTCTTCAGGTTTACCACCTCAGTTTTTTAAGCTTACTCCTTTGAAGTTCTCCTACAACTGAACTCCTACTCTGCTCTATTTTAAGTTCTGTCTTCAGGTTTACCACCTCGGCTTTAAAAGCCCTCTTTTGAAGAGCTCCAAATACTGAACTCCTTCTATTTCATGTATTAATTTTTCTCAAGAGTTTCGCAGATAGAGCAATTGAAGAGGAAAGGATTTTAACTCGAGAAAGAGGATTGACTAAAAGAAATTTGAAGAGTGTAGGGTCAAACTCAAAAATTAAAGAATTCATGACTGAAGTACAATTAAAAGTAAAATGGTCTTTTCAACAATTAACCTGATCACATGCAAACCATTTGGATTTTTAAAGGAACCTTTGGGAAGAATCCTTGAATAAAGACTAACTTGCGCAAAATTTGGAAATAGAGGTATCCGTTTGGCAAGAAACTTAGAATGAAGACGGAAATAATTATTTACCTGTTAAATGGAACTGTAGATACTGTTTTCTGTTTCCCTAGATTTCAACCACATTATCTGGTCTTCTTTCACAGGGATCTCAGGCACCACTAGCTCATGGGTTGGGGAAGAAAGTATTGGAGCACTTTCAGCTTTTAAAAATACTGTGAGATCTTCGAAGGGGAGAATTCTTGGTACTGCAAGTGCTCCTATACACATGGTGACTGGTGAAGGTGGAAGTTTTAAGGAACAGTTATGGCGCACTACCCGTGCTCTGGGTATGGCTTTTCTCTTGATTTCAGCTTTCGGGGCACTCATTGAAGATAAAGGAATCGGTAAAGGTATTGATATCTTAAATACTGTTGGCTCTTTTGCTCTCTAGCTCAGTATCATTGTAGTGGAATCAGATGTATTCTAGTTTCGCATTCATGTTTACTCTGTCAGGGCTTGGTCTACAAGAAGAATTGCAACCCAGTATAGAATCCAGTACAAAGTTTAGTGATGTCAAGGGAGTTGATGAGGCAAAATCTGAACTTGAAGAAATTGTTCACTACCTTCGAGACCCTGAGGTAACTGCATATTAGGTGTACTATATTGTTAAACCACCTATCATGAGAAAAATCACACTACCACTTTTCCTGTTGATCAACACTGTCAATGAGAATTCACTTTTGGACTTGTTACTGTTTGGCTTATGCTTACATCGGTTTTTTTCCATAATCAGCTAAATTGCTTATAATCACTCTTTTTCCCTCTTTTCGGGAGGGTATAAGGAGGTAGAACTTCATGATGTTGCTTTAAATTTTTATGATTTGGACTTGCTAAATTTTAGAGGAATGCTCTTATTTTATGCATCTCTTTATCACAGCGCTTCACCTGTCTTGGTGGCAAGCTTCCAAAAGGGGTTTTACTTATTGGCCCCCCAGGCACCGGTAAGACAATGTTAGCAAGGGCCATAGCTGGAGAAGCAGGTGTGCCGTTTTTCTCATGCAGTGGCAGTGAATTCGAGGAAATGTTTGTTGGTGTTGGAGCCCGAAGAGTAAGAGATCTTTTTGCTGCTGCAAAGAAGAGATCACCATCAATAGTTTTCATTGACGAGATTGATGCCATTGGAGGAAGACGCAACCCAAAGGATCAGCAATATATGAGGATGACCTTAAATCAGTTACTTGTTGAACTCGATGGCTTCAAACAGAATGAGGGTATTATTGTGATTGCTGCAACTAATTTTCCAGAGTCGCTGGATAAGGCACTGGTGAGACCTGGTCGGTTTGACCGTCACATCGTTGTATCCAATCCTGATGTTGAAGGGCGCAGGCAGATCTTGGAATCCCACACGTCAAAGGTATTTGCCTATTGCAGGATATTATAAAATTTCTTGATAAAGCTGTGCTAGGCTTAACATTTTTTTTCATTGGCCAAGTTGGAAATAAGTTACGAAGGTAAGAGTTACTTTAAAATAACTAGTAACCTCCTTTTTAGCGTAAAAGTACAATTTCATCTTTTCTTAAGCTCAACCAAATATTCTGATGTCAGGTTTGGAAATGTTGAAGCATCCCTTAATGTATATGTTCACATGCTTCATCTTAGTTGTCTCTTTGGTTTCCTGCTACTGATTTATAGAGAGAGAACAAAAGTAGCAATCAAAACACTTTCCAAGAATTTTATAATTGATCGTCTCTTATCTGTAACAACTATAATTAACTAGCCCAATATAGAAATAATTTTTTTTACTCAATTTTGCCTTTGATTGGGAAGAATTTATAAAATGTTTCATTTATAAACTTATAGAAATGAGTGATGGGAAGTGGATAGTACTTGTGGGTCTATTGTAATGTGTGGTTGAAATGAAATTTGACCATTTAGAAATGTTTTATAAATTTTGTCAAACTGAGGCTAAATTATATGATCACCCATTGTAATTAACTTGTATCACGATTTCCTTTTCGAGTCTCACACTCATTGACTACAACCAGATACACATTATTTATAATCATCATTTGTTATTAACTTGCCCAGGAATAAAAAAGGAAAGAAAGAAAGAAAGAAAAGGAAAAAAAAAATAAAAAAAATCAGAGTAACTGATGCCATGAAGAAATGACTTATGTGCCTCGATTATAGTTGAAGCAGTTTTGGCTGGTACAGAAGTCCAGGAGAGAAGGCAATTTGTGCAATTTATTTATTGCAAGAAATGCTTACGACAAGTCAAATAGGAGTTATTTTATGTTTGCTCCCTCATCTTATTTCATAAGATTGTATTCTGACTTTTGCAATTAAACTGCTTTGACTTTCCTGTACGAAAGACTGAACCTTTTCCCTTCACTTACATGTGCAATCTCACAGGTTCTCACGGCAGATGATGTTGATCTGATGATCATTGCAAGAGGAACTCCCGGCTTCTCAGGAGCTGATCTTGCAAACTTAGTCAACGTAGCTGCTCTCAGGGCTGCAATGGACGGTGCCAAAGCAGTGACAATGGCTGATCTTGAGCATGCCAAGGACAAAATTGTGATGGGAAGTGAGCGTAAATCAGCTGTTTTATCTGAGGAATCACGGAAGCTGACAGCTTATCACGAGGGTGGACATGCTCTTGTTGCCATGCATACGGATGGTGCACTACCAGTTCACAAAGCGACCATTGTTCCGCGAGGGATGACTCTCGGGATGGTAACCCAGTTGCCCGACAAGGACGAAACAAGTATATCACGTAAGCAGATGCTTGCTCATCTTGATGTTTGCATGGGTGGACGAGTTGCAGAAGAGCTCACTTTTGGAGAAAACGAAGTAACTTCTGGCGCATCAAATGATCTCCAGCAAGCAACGAAACTTGCTAGAGAAATGGTTACCAAGTATGGCATGAGTAAACAAGTCGGGGTCGTTACTCACGATTACAATGATAATGGTAAGAGCATGAGCACCGAGACTCGGCTTCTCATCGAGCAGGAAGTTAAAGAATTCTTGGAAATGGCGTATATTAATGCCAAGACGATTCTCACCACACATGGTACGGAGCTTCATGCACTTGCCAGTGCTTTGCTCGAGCACGAGACACTTACAGGAAGTCAAATAAAGGCCCTGCTTGCTCAAGTAAACTCTCGGCAGTTTCAACAGAAGCAGCAGCATATTGTAAACATCCAAAGTAATTCACAATCCAATGCTGTTCCTCCGTCGATGCCCAATTCAGCAGCATCTGCAGCCACCGTTGCAGCAGTAGCCACAACCGCTGCAGCCAAAACAAAAGGCATTGCTTCTGTAGGATCTTAGCTTTCAAGGACATTAGTAAGATGTGAATGAGGTTAGTTATTGACAGTAAAACTTTTCGTCTTCCAGAAAAAAGGAAAAAAACTGTAGTTTGAATAGCTGCCAACGGATAGTTATTTATGTGCATCTGGAAATTGTCGACGATAAATGACATGGTTCTTATGCAGCCGTTGTGTAAAGTCCATTAGAGAATTATTGTCGCGCCCAGCAAATAAATGTATTCCTGAGCTTAATGAGCAAAAATGAGGAATTAGCGAGTACTTGAAAGGCTAAAGGCAATGTGATTCCAACTGCACTACGTGTACAAAGTTCCTTGACAAAAGAGGTTGACAAAACGACGTGTCATCAATTAAAAAAAAAACTTCAAAATTAGAAAACCTAAGGGGCCGTTCTCTTTGTGTTTCAGTTTTGTATTTTGTGTTTTGAATTCATTTTGTGTTTTGTATTTTGAGTGTCTGTTTTGAAATTACTGAAAATGTGTTCTTTTTGTCATTTTGAAAAACTATTTTTCAAAACATAAAAAGGGAAAATGCGTTTACTTTGAAATTTTGAAAATATTTTTTTTATAATAATTTATTCAAGATTCTTATTATTCAATAAATTTTAATAATTTAATATTAATATAGTATTAAATAACATATAAATTTTGAAGTTGGTGATCTTGAAATATATTTTTTCCAAATATAAAAAATACAACCTAAATTAAATTTGGCAAGTCCATATTTTTGTCCTTGTACGTGACTTGTGACAAGAATTAACTAGCATCAAGTCACAACCAAACCTAATCAAGTTGCAAAAAAGAGGAGCACTAATCTCATGTTGGCATGGTAATAAATATTTTGAAATCAATCTAATTATGTTCATGTTAGTTCTCATAATTCTTGCCAAATACAATTTTGATCGTCTAAACACAATGACTATCATCAGTGATAATAAATAACATTACAATTTTGTTCATGTCTGAAGGAAGTCATATCTCCATAGAAGTAGAAAGGTTAGATGCGGTAACAAGCATACAAGTTCATCTTCAATTAGAATAAAGAATGGATTGCTGCACTGGCTCCGTGATATGATGCATTCATAGATTGTTCTCGTTCATACTGTCTCAGAACACTGGAAGGAGCAGAGAGCTTTGCTTCAAGAGCACTTCTTGTTGATACAGGGAAAGCATCACATGTTCAGTATTCATCACCTTCTTTGCGTTTTCTTTGATAAATGTAATAGCTTTCTTAAGCCGCACTGATAACAGAAAAACTTAAAACAGAGAAACATTTTCTATTGAGAATTAGACTGTTATTAAAAACAAACATAAATAAGCATAATGCCTTCTTACAATAGCAATAATAAACATGGTAAAAATCGAAAACCAAAATACACATAGATTTCGATATCAAGAATGTCAATTTTTCAACAAAACATAAAAAATACATAAATGAAAAAGATTCAAGAATACAAAAATCATTCCTGCAAAACAAAATTCTGAGTTGATTATCTTCAGGGATTTGGATAACAACCTATAAAAATGAGTGCCTGGGCCTGGGGAAATTGATAGCCAAACTTAAAAACAGAGATTTGAACTCTTAAACTCACAGTTGGGAAATCGGAAAACTGCAAACATAAAACTGAAAAAAGAAAAAGAAACAAAACCAAAAAAAAAACCCATCTGTAAACCTTGAGACACATTGGTAATGTAATTTATCACTCCAATGCAGCAGTGACTAACATTTAAATTCACTAAAAAACTGAATGTACTCAAACTCATTTGGTACCTAAATTTATTCGATGAACGAGCCTGGTTGTAATTCCGCTGTCTAAACTAGATGCAGAGCAATTAGACATCATGAATCAATAGAAATGCAGATTGTCACGTAAACTCATAAAGAGTAAAACTAGAATTCTTTGACGAAGATTTATACTAAATATAACAACAACAAACATCATAAGCATTTCAAAGAAAATCACAAGATAGAAGATTAAATATCACAGAAACACATCAAAATATCTATCATAACATCACTTGTTGTCCACAACATTAAAGTTTATAACTTAAAAAGAAGTAAATTCTCTTCAAAGTATTGTTACTGCTTGCGTTGTGGTTAAGGGAAAGCGTTTGCAATAGCCATTCAAATTCACTCAAAACCACACCAACCACTACCTCTTCCATCTCCAATAGTTCAACTACTTCCCTAGCTACAAATTCCAAATCCTTTTCAAAAGTCAAAAAAATAAATAAGGAAAAACAAGAGCAGCCAAATTCCACTTCTTTAACTTCTTTATAATGTTATTAGCTAGTTCCCAAAAAAAATGAAAAAATTCATATTGTTTCGTTAACAGTTGCTAATCTGCCAACCAATTTTTTTGTTTCATCAAAGACCTCAACAAGAAGCCTCATTTCCAATCCGCAAGCCTATCATGCCACATACCTTACCATTATCCCAATAAAACCAAGCCCACTAACCAAAACATATATACTAACAAATTAAACCCACTTTAATTAAGCAAAAGGATGGTAGTGAACACTTGCTCGGAGGCATTCAAGATTGCAATCAAAATGAATGCTAGCCTCAAATCTGCATGATCCGGATATATAAAAATATTTACATCCCAATGGGTTCTTACTAATTTTAATTAATTTAGACACTAAAAAGTGAATCAAATACAGACGGCGAAGTGGGTTCTCCCTCCTTTGTAGATCTAATCATCGCCACAGCAAGTAAACACATCACACAGGTCTGATTGAAAGAAAGACCTGAAAGACCTGAAAAAAGAAAAAGAAAGACCTGAAATTCCTTTTCTATGTTATTCCGTAGGGTTCGTTCGTAATGTTTAACGAATTGCAACGATGTCTTCAAATGCACATCTATTTTCGTACAATCCTGATAACCAAGTGTTATCGTGTAAGTCATACATATTGATTACGACTCTCCAACCTTCCTCAAATTCTTCGACAAATCGTGAATCATAAACCAATACATGTATATCCAAAAAGATCGAAGCCTTATCCACATGATATCCAAACTTTTCTGGCAGCTTTTTCATTATGTACCAAAGATGGTCTATGTTTTGTATTTGGAAAAATTATCTCAATTGCATTTTACATCGCTTTGTTTTGATCGATAATTATTCTATGCAGAACTTGACCATACATGCACTTCAACCATGTCTTGAACAACCTCATAAACTTCTCATTCGATAGAAAACTACAACTAAGCAACGTTGATTGCTTGTGATGATTCATGCCAACAAAAGGGGTGAAGGGCATATAATACTTATTAGTAAGGTAGGTTGTATGAAATGTCACAACATCCCCGAACTCCTTATATGCTTGCATATACCAATTGTCAGCCCAGAAGACATTTCTCAAGCACGAGTCATCATCAAAGTCAATACTAAAGTAAAATCCGGAGCAGCGGGATTGCATTTCAGAAAAGTAAGACTGTATTGCAGCTGCATTACCCTCACTAGGTCTTAATCGTCTCACTTGTTCGATATAATTCCGACAATCCTTTTCAACGCAAGTCATGTTCTCGTAGCCACCGACCTCAACAACTATGGAGTTAAAACTTTTATGCAATGGTATTCCTGCTACATTATTCACTTCGAGCTTACGTTTCACATATGCACTCATTTCTCGGTTGCATCGATACAACCTGGACTTAGTAGGACCCGTCTTATGATTGTGGTCAAGGTGGACCGTGTTAATTTACAACCCGTTTGAATTGTTGGTTGCCGCTTCAAAGAAGTGTTTGTAGTACCAATTCTTCGTCCCTCCCTGCTATACGTCAACGTGAAAAATCTCAAAATACCGTCATCATCCCTCGTCGAACTCTTCTTCGTAATTGAAAAACCTACAGCATAAGCATATCTTGCATAAAAATCATACACTTCTTTTTCATATTTGGATCATCCTGTAAGAGATTGAGGAGTTTATTCCAATCCAAAAGGCTGAGGAGTAATAGGCTGATGTCAAAGATTGCATTCTATGTAGCTCATTATTTAAACATAGCGTAAATAATGATTTCTTTGTCTTGAGATCACATTCATTGAACCGAATAATCAATGTTCTAAAAAATAATATAAAATCAATCCAAAAAAATGCACCATATATGTGAGTTGAACATACTATTAAGATAAAACTACTTTTAAAATGTCACATATTTAGGAGCAACTTCATAGCTCAATTTCTTTCTCATGTTTTTGTTTTCAATAACTTTTTGTATCCTAAGTTCAGTTTGTTGCTAGCCGTCCTCACTGTTATGCACAAATTCTGTTGGAGGGTAGAGGTGGCGAATGAGCACCATTGTTATGGAAATGTTGGTGTAGAAGGCTGTCCTCATTTTGGCTGTGGAAGTGGTGAGATGGTGTGGAGAATGTTGAGAGAAAGTGGATAGAAATAGAGAACTTTGTTTCATCGTATGGATTAATTCAGTGGGATTCTCTATAGCACAATCAAGTATCGTTGCCTCTTAAACACCTTTGTAATTATAGGTGCTTGAAATTCCTCTTCAAGCGTATCATCACCCCAGAAATCTCATGCTTTTGCCCCAACTCTGGCAGAAGAAAAATATTTCTATCCTATGACTATAAAAAATCAATATGCTTAAAACTAGGACATATCGCTTGGGTATGAATTGTTTTGAATCTCAGTGACTCAATCCAAAGACTGAAGTGGCCAATCACATTTTGGATATGAATATAGCACATTAGGTGCAGTAGAAATTTATAATTATTTTTCCATGGTTGAAGATTTCCCTTTTTCCATCGACCTTCTTCACACAAAGCACAAAACTACCAAAAAATCAGTAGCACCAATTGGGCTTTTCACAATTCTCAATATTTCAACACTACATAACTTAGGTTACCCAATTAAATCAGCCCAAACTTTAGTTCAAGGTTTTAGCCCAAACAAGTTACAACACATTACAATATATATGGCTGTAGTGGAGAAAACAATAAATAACATAGAAATTCATATCGTCAATTGTAATGAACAGGTTCCGGAGATGGAGAATATGGCTGAAGTGGAAGAAACACGTGAATTCGTGGAAAATTTCAGCCTAATCTTGCAATCCAATTTCAGCCTGCATATATAGTGAAGATGAAGAATAAGCCACCTACTTTCTACCTCTACATTGCCTCACCAAATTGGGAGGAAATGAGTTTGGAGGAGGAGATTGATTTGGGGGAAATGGTGAGAGCCGGAGAGAGAAAATGGTTTGTTCTGTAGACAGTGATTTTTATTTTTTCCCCCACAAAAATTTCCCATTTTGGCGCCCTTAGCTTGGTGTAAAATAAATCATAGCCGTCCACTGCCATTTGATTTCCACACTACACGTCACTTTATCAACAACTTTTGTCAAGCAACTTGGTACAAATAGCATTTTTGATGTGATTCTCTTACTGTGGTTAAAATCTAAAATTTCCAAAGTTTTCTATTTGATTTAGTACATAACATAATCATCATTAGTACTAGTTGTGTTTATCTTTTCTAGTTCAAATAAGTTTTATCTTTTAATTCTTATTTTCTGTCTAGAACATGATTTCTTTTCTCTATGGATTAGAATAGATTTTCCAATTTCTTTTAGATTATGATTTTATTTTAATTTCTTTATACTAGTTTTCAAGTATTAGTAGAAGTAGGGAATAATAGGCGTTGTACACTTTTTAAACACAGTCAAT
This sequence comes from Fraxinus excelsior, assembly GCA_019097785.1. Taxonomy (NCBI): domain Eukaryota; kingdom Viridiplantae; phylum Streptophyta; class Magnoliopsida; order Lamiales; family Oleaceae; genus Fraxinus; species Fraxinus excelsior. The sequence goes on from CM032640.1 coordinate 17,789,091, forward strand.
CATAAATCAATAAAAAAAAAATATTATTTCAATATTGTTTTTATCTATGACAATTCTAATTACAAGAATTTAAAAGCGCTTTCCCAACACATTGATATCAAAGTAAGTTTGTCCTTGGTTGACGTCTACTTATGGTAGTAGTGGTACGCATCTTCGTGATGATGATTGGAGCAAAACCAAACTTGATCCAGAATTTGGAACGAATGATGGATATGTTTGAAAATGCAGCTGACAAGAATTTACAGACTCTAAGTGTTATGAATATTGATTGCTTCAACAAGCCTAGAACAAGGCAATAGGTGGCTAGAGAGTTTCCTGGAGTGCCAATTTTGCGAAGGTCTATCGAAAAGATATAAAAGAGTCAAATTTGAAGTACAACAAGATTTTTAGAATACGATATACCGTCAACAAAAGTATGCAACGTGGTAATAAATCATGAAAATAATGTGAACTTAGTATCCAAAGAAATGGTGAAAATTTTAAATTTGAAGACCGAAAGAAATTCAAAATATGAAGATAAATAAAATTTCACTTTCTATTGGAAAGTATTATAAAGATGAGATCGTGTGTAACATAATAGAGATGGATGATTGCCATGCATTATGGGGATGAATCAGTCGACCTCATCTACGAATCTATTCTAATTCTCAACAAATTCCTAGAATTTTAGGTGAGATGGGGATTGTAACTCTTTCTACTTCTCAATGGTACTATGATGTAAATGCTACTTACATAGATCGAGATAATAGGTTTGTACTAGGTGGTTTGATAAAAAAGATTGTTTTGGTATCATGTGATGAGCAATTTGTGAATACTAGTATAAAGAGAAAAGATACAATTCAAAATAATAAGGATGTTATCGTCAATGATACTACAATAGAAGAAGAAATATTTGTGCAAGTTGAAAACTTGAAACCTTTTGATTCCTTATACATGAAAATTGACAATGAAAATAAGTGTAAGGATGAAAAACACTCCGGTGAAATTACAATTGAAGTTCAAGTGGAGGAAATTGATCCAGTACATAATCATTATTAGTAGTTTTCTACTTCAATTGTGATATACATTTTCTAATTGCATTTATCTTTTAATTATGCTTATCTTTTCTAATTTCCTTTTCTACTTCTAATAAGTTTTATCTTTTAATTTTTGTTTTTTTTTGTTTAGAATATGATTTTTTTATTGATTAGAATGTGTTTTCCAATTTCTTTTATATTATGATTTTATTTTAGTTTCCTTATATTAGTTTTCTAGTATTAGTAGAAGTAAGGAATGGTCTTACTTATAATGTAAAGGTATTGTACAATTTTCAACACAATCAATCATAAATCAATAAAAAGCAAGATTATTCCAATATCATTCTTTTTTTGTCACATAATTCTTATTACAATAATTCACGAACACTTTCGCAACACTATTGCTTGCTTGGTTGGGCAATGTTGTAAATGAACCTTTGCTTCAAAAGATTGGGTTTATATAAATTTCTTGGTTGTTTTTTCCTCTTTCCTCTTTCCCCATACCCTACCCCACCCAAAAAAAGTTTCTTTTTAAAACCAACCTACTGAAATAAAAGTTAAAAAGATGCTTTCAAAGACGATGAAACAAATATCAATTTACGAATGCATGGATTCTTGTGTTTCATCAAGTGTTTGTCATGAACACATCACTGGTTGCAAACAACAAATCTGATTCTTTTATAAGTTTTTAAATGTATCACGAAACATTTTTCGGATATTTTCTTGATTTGCTTTTATGAATTATTAGGATTTTTGTGTTTCATCAATTATTTACATTACAGAAACATCACTGGTTACAAACAACAAATCTGATTCATTTATAAGTTTTTCAATGTTTCACGAACATTTCTCGAAAATTTCCTTGATTTACTTTAAGTGTTTATAAATGGGCATATTATTGTAATTTTCGTAAATCTCTTATCTCACACAATAAATTATTTTTTCTTCTACCTTCCATTTTTACCAATAAAAAATATCAATTATATTATCAGTCTTTTGATGGTAAGAATGAATTTGAGATATGTGACATGCACTTTGAGACCTATGCACTAGACATATGACCTAAGACCTAATTCAATGGGTTTGTAAACAAATCTCTTAGGTTTGTGATAAAATCTCTTGAATCTATAATCGGTGACTTATGCACTTTGACTTGTGCTCTTGTTATATGTGATTGTGACCTGAACATAGGCGCTTTGGTCCACCTAATGGAAGGACTCTTGAGTTTGATTGTCTAACCTGACAACCATAAAGATCAATCATCAATCCAGTTATTACATATTTCAAAATTAAAAGTGGAAAGAAAATTAAAGAGTTACTTCTCTTTTGGTTTCCGATCTAACATCACTTTTTTTTTTCTACATTCTTGTTTTTTTTTTTTGAAGATTTTTTTTTGTGCAAATGTTTTTTTTTCCTTCCACATTTTTCACGCTATATCCCATCTCCCATATACTATTCATTTTTATTAATTATAGCTTAATTTAAATTGCACTAGATTTCCAAAATATCAAAAAGAAAAAAAAAAGATTAGGCCCGACATTCAGCTACAAGGAAATTAGCATGCACACACCTGTTTTTAACTATTCGTTTCAATAATTAGGTACAAAGATTTTTCTTTCAAAAATTAGAGGCATCCCATCCTACCCACTACAACCCCACCATGGCACCATTCGCACACAAAATTGTGACCCACTATTTCTCTGCCATCTCTATGTCTATTCTCTCTCTATCTACCGCTCAATCTTTGGCAACCACCCATCAACACCGGTCACACCCCCACCGTTTGCATCATGCACACACAAAATTGTGACCTACTATCACTCTATCTATTCTTTCTCTTTCTCTATCTACCGCTTAATCTCCAGCCGCCACCTACCTACTCTGTCCACCATTATGGGAAACCATCCACTAATAGCATCGCTTATTGCCACTGTTATCGCTAGTTCATCCATTCCGTTCGAAGCACCACGATTAGATTATCCCTATCACACCTTATCCCAAAGTCCCCTTCGGTTTGTAGTATTATTGTAGTGTCAAGGTCTCTAATTCGCCCACCTCCGATTGATCGAATGTCTATAAATCTTGTTGTAAGTTGGAGATTTGAGGTGGCACTCGTCGAATGGCAACAGATCTTGTAGTCGTCAATGGTTGTAGATGAGGTACATGTGGAGGAAGTGGTGGCAGTGTGATGTGGTGGTGGTGGTGGTATTGTGGAGATGAAGGTAGAGATAGAGGTAGAGGAAAAGATAGAGATGGAGATGAAAGTGACATGGTAGTTTTGAGGATGTGGTGGTGGCAGCGGCGCATCATCTCTACTTATGTGTGTATTTGTGATGGGGTTGATGGTAGCGGGTTGAATGTTAGAGGAGGTGGTGGTGTGGTAGATGTGAAAGTGGTGGTGGATTTGAAGAGAAAAAGTGGCGCAATGGTACAATAAGGTGGCATTGTCGTTTAGATTGTGTCATTGATGGTGAATTGAAGTGGGATAGGATGACGAGTGTTTATGATCAATTATTTAGGTAATTGTAATCAATAAAATGGGTAATTTTTTATCAATAAATAATATGCGTGTACTACAAATTTCGTGTATTAAAATACAAAAATCGTTACAAATTGTATTTTTGAGAAATACAAGTGGATGTAAATCTTCTTATAAATGCGAAATTGCAAGATCCTCTGATTAATGATCTAGATGTTTGAAGACGAAGGGGCACGTGGCTTAAATCGTGGATTTTGAGATTTGTTGAAAATTTGATTTGCTTAGAATTTGACTTGTTCAATACTTAAATTTTCATTTTGAGGCTTGGACTCAAATTGGATTTGATATAAAGAAGACTTTGATCTTGTTGGATTTGACTTGTGACTTGCTTGATTTGAAGAAAATTTGATCTTCTTGTTGTTCCCCGAACTTATACTTGAAAGGATTTCTTCTCTTTTTCCGACTTTGGAATTTCTTCAGCATTTCACTATTTTCTTCTACACTTTTACTCACTTGTGAAATTTTATGAAAATTCAATCATGTTTATAGGGGAATTTATAACCAATTTGGTAACCACCCAATTATCTTTAATTAAAAGGAATAATCTAGTAATTATGAACTTTGAAAAAGTGGGGCATGCCTTTGAATTATTATGTGTGCCCTAGTAAACTTTAATAAACTTAATTGGGTTAATTATTTAAATCAATCCTATCCATTAATTATTTTATTTTTTCTATTTATTTTTTTATATCTACAAATGCCTCCTCAAAATTTATTTATTTATCATGAAAATAAATTGATAAATCTGGAATTTAAATTTGATTTTTTTGTTAAATTTTCTTATTTATTTTAATTCAAAATCCATAATTAACTTGATTTTGAACGGGCCTCCTATCTTTGACCGTAAGTTGGATTTGAGTGAAACCCGATATCCACATGTTTATATGAACAAATCATGAGATTTGGAAGCAAGTAGATCGGCCGGTAACTTTGCAAACAAATGCGGTGGGAGAGAAAAAAGGTTTCCTTTCTCACTCTTTAGTATTATTATTATTATTATTATTATGGATTTCTGATGTGGCAGAAACCAATTCGAAATTGGAATTGGTGTGTCATTGGCAGAAACCAAAACCAATTTGATTCGTTCCCTATTTTTTTAACTTAACTTTTAACTTTTTTTTTAATTTATTTATTTCATCTTCTTCCTCTTCTTTTTTAATTTAAATTGTCCTTTTATTTTTACTTTATTATTATTATTTAGTAGGTTGTTTTAATAAAATTGAAGCTAACATATTTCATTTTTTTTCAAGGATTCAACTTTTGAAGCAAGTCAAGAATTTTGAGGTTCAAGATTTTCTTCGTGTAGAGTTTAAATTTTCGTGCTGCAACAATTTTAAGAGTTCATAAGATATTTTCTTATGAGCAGATTTAAAATTTTAAACCTCTTCACTTTGTGTTGGAGGCCAGGACCGACTCCTTCAATCGTCCAAGATATTTTGTGTTAAGGACTAAGAACCGACTCCTTCGATCGTCCAAGGAACTATGCGTTGGGACCAAAGGCTGACTCCTTTGATCGTTCAAGGCATTTTGTGTTGAGGACTAAGGACTGGCTCATTCGACTATGCAAGACACTTTGTGTTAGACACCAAGCAGCGACTCCTTTGATTGTTTGAAGTACTTTTTGTTAAGAACCAATTATCGGCTCTTTAGACCATCCAAGGCACTTTGTGTGGAGGTCTTTTACATATTTGGGAGACTCATAAGTTTAGACAATGAACGAATTTAAAAGATTTATTGCCCATTAATATATGATTTGTTTGCTACTAACAAGTCTCTTTTTTGTATGAATGGCTAGGACAAGTTCCAAAGTGTATTTTGATATACACGAAATCGTTAAGTTTAAAAATCAAGGAAAGTTTTACCTTCATTTTAAAGATACAGATGTGAAGTACCATGCCCAACTGGCATACATGGTGAACTTAAAATTAGCATCCATAAGTCAACAACATATCCTTCTTTTGACATCCTAGAGCATTTGTCAGAGTTGCATATGCCCATCAGTAGTAAATGTCACGAGAATTTAGACTCAACCAAGTCCAACCATTCTAGCTGTCATTTTCCATTTCTTTGTTTCTTCCTCATCATTCCCAAAGCATGGAGTGCATCCCAAGGGCCGTAATTTGTGAGAGGATTGACAATAAAAGAACGTGATGGGGAAGTGCGCTTATCAATCGTGGAGAGATTCTTTTCTTCCAATGTTTTGGGAGTGCTTTTCATAGGTCCAAAAACTCTTTCCCAAAAGGAATCTTTGTGAGTTAGCTTCTATAGTCAACATTGCTACAAAAGATTATCAACATCTAAACTCAGAGCTCTTTGTAACCAACACATTTGTGACCAGAGGTAATGAAATTGGCATTTCTCTTTGGGACATTCGTGAAATATGTGGACTTTCCATCATGGTTCATTATTATGAAGAAGTGGTCTCAAGCCCTTAAAAGTTGATAGATCATCATCCCAAGTCTTGTTTATATCTCTTTATTGTTTTCGCAATGATTGCCAATGCCACTATATCTGATTGCTTTAGTCATGAAGTTTGGATTGATTTGAATAGTTGTGCCTTGAATCCTCGACAAAAAAAAAATTATAAGGATGCTATGAGTCTAATTTCATTCAAGAGGCATCATCAAAGGACATTAAAAAAATAGAAGACATGTGGTTATACACAAGCCGAGAGATATTTCTCTTTGGGATCAAAGTCATTGGAGCAATTTGTTAATATTTTTATCTATGGAAGAAGAAGAGAAGTTTTAAATATTATCTTACCTCTCCATGTGGCTTTGTCATTTCGTTATTCCATCTAGGGACAAATGTATAAGAGTTGGGACTTAAAGTATCTTCTAGGATGAGGTGGATACACTTATAACCTAGTTTTTCCCATATTAGCAAGCATTTATAGAGGACTTACACAAAAATTGAACCACAAGTCAGGCCAGGACCTTGGCTAGATTTCACATTCATTTCCTAGACACTTTCTTTATGCTTGGGCCTCAACATATTTTGTCCGAGGTATTTATGATCATGTGGATAAGAGTTATTCTCATACTATAATCCGAAGATATGGTGGCACTTTGAATGTTTTCCAAACTTTGGAGAAAAATGTCGTTGATTGTGGGGGCCTTATTCGTGGAATAATGGATATTAATGACTTTTGTTGGAATCAATTTTCATCATCGTTTCATCTCGATGTATGATTAGATGACCAACTAAGGTCTAGAGATACCTCATAATCTATAATGGGTGTTTGGTCTGAATTTGTTTCCTATCATCGAGGAAACTCCCATTTCATTCTTGAGGCATATAATCTTCACAGGTTTGCGAGATAATATGGCTTTAGGCAAAACCTTCATGGTTCACCAAGAAAGTTGGATATTGCTCCTAATGCATGCGACATGTATCGCATTTGGTTGTCTTTGACTTAGACGATAAGTGGATCTATATTTCATATTCTAGAGTATAATGAAAGATGCACATCAAGATATTGATGCGAAGTACCAATGTTGGTGGAATAACCAAGTGTTGTTAATCCAGTTCAAGATTCAAGTGCAGATTTTATCTTCTAGTGAGAGTCGTGAATTTGTTCTTGATCTTTCTTTGAGGCAAACAAACAGGGTCATAGCCAAAGGGTTAACCCCCCTCCCCCTCCCCAAATATCATTCATAAAGAGACTTCTTGAAAGAGGAAACCAAACCTTCAAAATGAAAGAGGAAATAAGAAAGTTAAATTTATAGTTCCCTCAACAAAGTTTGATTTTACCTCTAAGCCTTCTGATAAGATATTTAAAGCAATTTTGATTTCAGAACACAATCGTCCTGGAGATCAAGCATCACATGCCCATAAAAAAATTCTAACAATGGAAGATGAAAGTTCTAGAGATCAGGTATGATATTAACAACTATTTGTATTTGATCTCCAATTTCAGGCTCCTCTTTCTCGAATATATAAAATGAAGAGATCGCTAAAACCAAGACCACTTCAAGCTATTCCAAGTCCTTCAAAAGGTGACCTCGAAGTTTCTAAAATTGACATTAGTCTCCCGAATACACCATCAAATGGAGGATTTTTAGACATGTCACCTGGAACTTGAAATGTTGTTATGTTCTTTGTTTTCTTTTAATTATCTTTTTTTAAAATTATCCTTCATTTTTTTATTTGTAGGTTTTCCTAGCTCTCTTCAAAGACTGAATTTCTCCATGAATCAATTTTTTTTTGCAAGATCGAATAGCAAGAATGATGGGAAAATAGACGCACTTTAGAAAATAGTTGTTACTCATGATTTTCACGGTCCTCATTGCAAAGACCTGAGCAACATTAATGAAGGTATTTCAGCACGTAATGCATATGATTTCAATAATAAAAATGAAGTGAATTCTAAGACTGTGAGAGCTTACTTTTCAGAGACCAATCAAGAGTAAAGGTGTCCAAAAGTCCCGAACCGAATCGAGCTATTTTTCATAAGTTAAATACCCGAACGGGTACTCGAATCAAGAACCGATGGGTATGGGTCGGGTCTCGGGTCTAGATCAAGAACCGAAGAACCGAAACTAAATAATTTTTTTATTGAATTAATTAAATTATTTTATTTTTTAAATAAATTAACAAATTAATTAATTAAATCAGATTATTTCATAATTTTAAGCATTGAGCCTCAATTTTTTAATATGGATCACCGATATTTTAATATTAATATCTACTCTTTGGTATTTGTATGCATTGAATTAATGTTATTTAACAGCTAATTATTATATATTTTTGAATTGGATTACGCTAATTTGTAAACGTTACGAATGAAATGTCATTAGTTATATTTATGTAGTGTTGCTGTAAATGTTAAAAAATTTAATTATGACATGGAACCGAAAGAAACCAAACCGAACGGAACGAAAACCGACCGGAACGGAATTATATTTGGATCCGACGGGTCCATTTATTAAATACTCAAAAATTTTGGAATCGAGTAGAACCGAACCGAACCGACCCACAGACAGCCCTAATCAAAAGGTCATAGTTGTTCCATCTTTATTGGTTTTAACTTAACATTCCTCATTCAAACATTCATGGGGTTGCACCAATTTGTTCTTTCATGTTTGGTCCCCCATCTGGGATAACCATGAGTCTCCTTACTTGAACGTTGCAAGAAGCCATGACTAATTATTTTCAGAAGTGCTTTAGCCCTTGTTTGGTACACATTCTTTCAAAATATTTTGTTTTTCAAAACTCATTTTCAACTACATATTCTTCAATAAAATAATATTTTCCGTCACATCAACAACTTTTCTTTACTTTTTAACCATATATTTCTCATCATATTACTATTTAAAATATATTCTTTCCTCAATAATATCCATCAAACACGCCCTTGGAGACATTTTAAAGCATGAATTTTTCAACATCCGATCTTGGTGGGATGAGAATAATTCAATTCTTCAAAACGTGATTACTAGTTCATTTCAAGCAAATCCAACTGTTTTGATGAAACGTATATGTGTTTCTGAAAGAAGTTGACTTTTATTTATCTGAAAGAAACACAACACTTGGAGTGTCCAACCACTAAAGAAAAGGCTAAGGAGTTGACATTTTTGAATATTTAGTTGGAAGTGGAGGATTCCACGAGTTTTTGGTTAGAAGATAAAATTAGTCAACTAATTTCTAAGATAGACAGACTCCGTAATGAGCTCCAAACCCATCAGGAATAAAAAAGTATGCTTGGAACTGCGAAGGCCATATTAGAAGAGTGACATACTAGAGATGTCACTAGCATATTATCCATTGTGTGAAGTTTGATTTGCTATCATTTTGTTATGAACTTTTCTTCTTCATGTTTCTTGTGCATTTTTTTATTGTAGAAAATGATAAACAAATTGAATGATTTTATTGGTTGTGAGTAAACTTGAATTTCTAATTTATTCAAGCTACCTACGTAACTAAAAGGGATCAAGTTGAACATAGTTCATTAGAAGAACACAATTTTTTTTGTTTATTTGGTATTGTTCATAGTTTATCCCTTTGAGGGCGGGGAGTACTATATTTTATTACAATGAAAAATTTGGAAAATAAAGAACTCCAAACGTAAAAATGCTTTAGTTATTTTCCATTGATAGGTCCAATTTTGCAGTCCTTCTTTGTCGACGATTTTGTATGCTCCATTCATGAATACAAGAATAAAAAGAAATGGACCATCCCATTTACGTTAGAACTTGCTCCCTATTTTTCTTGTAATTATGATCTTCTTGCATACAGAAGGTATCAAATCTCCGACTTGAAATGATGTTGGTCGCACCTTTTTGTTAAAGGACTTTGTCATCCAAGTTTGATAGCATTCCAGGTGCATTTGTGCATCTATTCTCTTCCCATCCAAGCTTCTAACTCTTCTAATTGAAGATGGGCATTTTCTTCTATTGTCAAACCTTCTAGAAGACAATTCAAAGTGACGGGATTTGACACTCCAAATGAAGTACAACTTCCACTCCATACACTAAAGTGTAAAGAATGGCTTGTATTGTAGTTCGATAAGCCCATGAAACTTCATCGATTCTTTTGTGACAATCTCTTTTTGATTTGGAAACAACCTTTTACAGCAGACTACATAGAGTTTTATTGAATGCCTCTGCTAACATGCTAGCTGCTACACTGTACATGAACGAGTTATATTGTTTGAATCCAAACTTTGTACATAAATTGTTTATGTGGCTACTTTTCCATTATCAGTGATGATGTGTGGTGGGGCCTCATAGTGATAAATGATCTGGATATGAATCAAATTTGTAACATTTTTTTCTCTACTTTCTTCAATAGTATGGCTTCAGCATACTTAGAGAAGTAGTCAGTCCCAACGAGGATGTATGAATGCCCAACTGAAGACTTTGGAGTTATAGGTCTAATTACATCAAGATTCCATCCATCAGATCGCCAATAAGCTATTGTCGGATGTAATAGTTCCAGATGTTGGTGGATGAACTTTCGTGAACTTGGCAAGCTTCACATTTCTTTGCATCATAGATGCAATCTTGTATCTAGTTAGCCAGTAATGTCCCATCCTTTTTATACAAAAATGGAGTTTGGGTCCAAATTGATGAGTACCACATATTTCAGAGTGGACTTTTTCCACGACATGTGTTGCTTCATCATTACTTAAGCATCCATCGAATGCTCGTTGATAAAGTGTTCCCTTATAAAAGACAAAGCAAGATACGCATCTCTTAATTTTAGTTTTTCCTTGCGGATTAGCTGGTAACTTTTGATGTTAAAGGAAATCGATTATTGGCTATTTCCAATCTTGTCTTTCCTCATCATTGATTACTTCGACACTATTGTTCTCTTCCGAATTACTGGGTAACAATGATGGAAGCACCCATCTTTGAGCAATTGATATGGGGTGGAAAAAGTTTTCATCTAAATTAGCTAAAACAGCTACCAAATTAGTTAAGGTATCAACTCCCTATTTTCACTTCTAGGCCCGAATTTGATTTTTGCCGAATCAAATCATTTCATAAGTGTTGATGCATACTCATGAATGACTTCAAGTCTAACTTATTATTTCATACTCGGCTAAAATTTGATCGATTATCAATTTGAAACCTCCAAAGACTTCCAACTGATGGATATCCATATCGAATGTTGTCTCCAAGCCAAGGATAAAGGCTTGATATCCCGTCACATTGTTTAAATATTTCTCTGTTAAAGTAAAAGAGTAAGGCATCACAAGATCATGAGGACTAACAAAGACTACTTCTGCCTCGACACCATAACTTTAAGTTACCACATCGAAGTATAGTCTCTGCGATCGTATAACTTCAGTAAACATATCTCTTCATCCAAAAAGTTTTCTTGAAGTTCCCATTCCGTCAGAATTGGACGGTCTACGAGAAAATCTGTCAGAGCTTGTTCTTTAATAGCCTTCTGTGGAATGAATTTGATATCGAATTCGAACAATACAAGTGCCCATTTTCCAATCCTTCCGGAAAGAATTGGTCAGGACATTATGTACTTCAATAGATCAATCTTTGAAACAAGATTGATTGTGTGTGATAACATATAATGTCTTAACTTTTTAGCCATGAAGATTAACGAAAGGCATATTTTTTTAATATGTGAATACTTCATTCAGCACCTACCACTATTCTCTTTTCCTTTATCATTGACTTGGACAAGAAGTGCTTCTAAATAATATTCTTGCGCTGCAACATGGAGAGTGTGGCTTCTCTGGATTTGGAGCTGAGTACTAGAGAATAAGATAAATAATACTTAATACTTTGAAAAGCATTTTGACATGCATCATCCTACTAAAACGGTACATTGTTCTTTACCAATTTGTTGAATGGATGACAATGTCCGGCAAGATTGGAGATAAATCTTCGAATATATGCAAGCTTTCCTTAAAGACTTTTCAACTCATATACATTTCTTGGCTCTGACATGTAAATTATGGCATTATTTTTTGTTAATCTATTTCAATAACCCAATGTTGAACAATGAAGCCAAAAAATTTCCCAGAGGTGATACCAAATTCACAATTTAGTAGATTCATCTTCAGTTGATGTCGCGAGGTCTACTGAAAACATTGCATAAGTCTTATAGATGGTCGTCACATTTCTTTATTTTAACAACAAGATCATCAATGTAGCATTCCACATTCTTATGCAATATATTATCGAAGATCTTTTGCATTGCCCCTGTATTTTTTAATCTAAAAAGCATAATCTTGTAACAATATATGCCCTTAGGAGTGCGGAATGATGTAAGCTCCTCATCTTTTGGATTCATCTGTATTTGGTTGTATCCGGAAAACCTATCCATAAAAGATAAGATTTTAGATACAGTAGTTGCATCCACCATCAACTCTATTGTTGGAAGTGAAAATCATCTTCTGGACATGCTTGGTTCAAATCTCAAAAATCTACATAGACTCGCAGTTGTCCATTCTTTTTTCTTGACAAGAACAATGTTCAAGATCCAAGTTAGGTACTTGACTTCATATATAAATCTCGCTTCAATAAGTTTTTTAACTTCCACTTCAATTTTAGGAATCAATTCTGGTCGAAATCTTCTTTGATGTTGTTTAACCGGGTGAACTCCATGTCTCACTGTAAGGCGATGTATTGCAACCTTAGTATCTAATCTCGATATTTCTTTGCAAGACCATGCAAATATGTCTTTTGATTCCTAAAGCAAATGGATGTACTCGGATTCATCTTTATGATTGAGTAGAGCACTTACAAGTACTGGTCTTAGGTCTTTTTCAGTCCCAAAGTTCAATTGTTTCAAATCATCTATAGTAGCTTTTCATCATTCTTCAAATGTAGATAGGGTTGGTTTAGGTTCATTTGTTGTGGTATAGTTTTCACACTTAGATTTCGAGTTCCAAGCTTTTTGAAAAGCGATGTGATTGACAGAGATTTCTTATTTATCTTCATACTTCTTTAGGGATGAGTGAACTTTTTTATTTTTTTATTATCTTCTTGATAGTCGGGGCTTCAGGACTTTGATTAGAAATTTTAATTCCAAGTCACGAGAATGCAAATTGTCTTTAAGATGACTTCCAAGGAGTTTGTACATTCTTATCAATTTCAGTATATAAAGAAGGATCCTCACTTAACCTTTGGAAGACATAAGCTTTACCTTTTTAAGTCAACTACTGGGGAGGGTTCTCCTTTTAACCTTTTAAATACCGAAACTTTGGCATTGTCATTTTCAATTCGATCAAACATTGAAGGTCTCGACTGTTCTGAATTTTTCTATTTTGCAACTTCATATATTTGAATCATGATTGGGTTTGAGGAAACCTTATTGACTTTAATCTTCCTCGATGGATTTGGATATATCCCAAATCATACCTAGATCATTACATAAGTTCTCCATTAGAATCAAAAGGGATATGCCTACCTAAAAGGACAGCATCAAAATCACCCAATTTGCGAGGCTTTCCTTTCCCAAATCCATCATTCTTAAATATCTTTTTAACTTGAGGATGGTAACATCCTTTGAAAGTCAGTTTTGACTCATCGGCTCCTTTAATGCCAGACATATCTTGTTTGGATGAGCTAGAAATACAGAGCTTTGGTATGTTTGGAAAGATATTGAAATTTTCAATGTAGATTTACGTTTTCCTGGGGCTACCATGAATTGATGGGGCATAAATAGTTTAGGAATACTAAGTATTGAAAGAGTTAACTCTTTTCTTAATACCTTAACATCGGTTGGTTCCATTTGAGGTTTTTTGCCTATAGAAATCATTCATATGTTAATTTTGATTTACCTTTAATAAGTTGATGAGGTGGAACAATAACTAATGTATCATCATCGCCTGCATCTTTTTTGAATTTGAATTCGAACATGGATAATCCTGAAGAATTATATTCTTCATCTTTCATGTAAAATTTTGCATCGGTAAAATGAGATTCTTCTTTGAAAAATGGTTTAGACTCAACTTCCACACATTTAACTTATTCGTCTCGGCTATATTTGAAGCATTGGTGCCAATTTGAAGGTACCACTCTAGTTTCATGTAACCAAACACATCCAAAGAGTAACTCATAGGATGTTTTAGCATCAATGATATGGAAGATAATTGAGAAAATTAACTCTTCTATTTGCAACTTTAGGCGAATCATGTCCATAACTCATTGACCTTTCTAGTTAAATCATGATCTTTCTCCTACAACATGCTATTTATCCCGCATTCTCGGATATAATCACTAACATACAGTGGCCTATTATGTAATTGAGAACCCTATTGTAAATCTTCATCGTCAAATGTAAGGTGGTCATACAGCCTTGTCGAATTGTAGATCTAATATGTTCTAAGTCTTTGCCTTCGTATACTTTCAGATCAATCAATGCTACAATTAAAGCCAGTCGATCATCGAAAGGAAGATGAAAAGATTATGCTAAACTCGTATTGGAAGGAATATTGTTGAGTCGTAAGATAGTATTATTCTATTTCAAACTCTCTCTCGATACGTTCCTCACCTCATTTTTCTCCTCTACATTGATAACATTGGAAATAAAAAATTATTTGTCAAAGAAACAATTGGGAAAATAATCATCCAGGTTTGGTAGTCCAAAAGGAGCGCGTGAAGCAATTTCTACTTCTGTTGCTTTAGGAGACACTGTTGAAATGACTTTAGATTTTTACTTTCGATTATTTCTTGTCCTCTTTCTTGGTCTCGATTTCTCGTCATAAACATTGGTACTTGAAAATTGTGGAGCCTTTCGATGATGTATTTCATAAGAGTCCACGTCCTCTGATTTTCTTCTGGTGTTACTTTTTTATTGGGTTGAACTTCCATACCCAGTACCCCCAAATTTTGGTCCTGCTAGAGGCATAAAAGGGGATATTTCATATGTTTTGTCTGACATTCAGTATTTGTATTTCTTACTTATGAAGGTGGACCATCCATTACCTATCTCATCTTTGGACTCTTAATTAAAATCCCGAACGTAAGTCATATGTCATAATTTCGTAAAAAGTTAGACAATTGGGTACATGTGGTACACCTATCCCTGGATAAAGGTTATTGATGGTGATTCATTCGTCTACCTCAAACTCCACTGAGATGTCTCATTCTGAGAGTTAAGGTCCAAACTCCTCAATCGAGGATTTACTGGCATCGTATGTATAAGAAAATGTGTGCTCCTTCTTTGCAATGGAAATTATATCCAATGATCCAAATGAAACCATCGAGCAGATGACTATTTGATTTTTTCAATTTCAAGTTTGAACTTATTTTCTCTGTCCAAGCGAACAATAAATCATTCAGGAGGAAACATTTTTCCACTAGGTGACTGATGATTCTGTTAAATTTAACTTAGGATGATCACTCTTACCAGCTTCCTCAGGTCTATTTGGTGCTAGAAGTTCGATTATCTTCTGTTCAAAAAATTGATTCAGAATTTGAGAATGGGTACTCTTTCTCTTTAAGTTCTTTTAAAATCACATGACCTCTGCAAACTCGTCAATTTTAGCAAATGGATAAAGTTTAAACCATTTTTCATCATTCATCAATTGCATAAAAATGTTTTGATTCATAATATAAAATAGATTTTTGGAAAAATGAATATCTTGATATAAAAATTAAATTCCAAAACTTCTATACCAAACGATCGAAATATTGGCCACTTAACAAATTTTATAGAACTTACCGGATTTGCTAAGAACTTCCGAATTTGCAAAGAACTTACTGGATTCGCTAGCATATTTCGGTCGACCGGTTTGATCGACCGAAGCATCAACCAAAGCTCCGACGGTTTGATTTCTACAACAGCTATATTCACTTTCGATCAATCGAAATTGGTCAACCCAAAGTGACTAATTGCATCTCTTTTGCTCTATAAATATCCATCTCATTTGCATTCAATTCTAACAACTTACAAGAGACATTAAGAGAGCATATTTATTGAAAATCATTGAATTTACTTGTTTCTACATTCTATTTCATTTATTACAAAGAATCTCTTGATTGATTAAAACTAGTTTCATCTATTTCATCAAGGATTCTACTTTGCAAGAAAACTTCTCAGTATTATCTACTTTTAATTCTTGATAAAAGTTTTCTTTGCCAACACTTATATTGAAGTGTAAATCTCTCTTCATACTTAACTTATATTACTTGTTAAGAGAGATCACATGTTGAAAGCTTTGATAAATAGATACAAACTACTTCATTATTCATTCATCAAAGTTTACTTCACAAACACTTGAGCTTTACTATTTGCTATCTATTGAAATGTTATCCTAACTCTTTAAACGCTTGATTTGATTATATCATTTGTTAAGAGAGTTCTTTCAATTGTAAAACTATTACTTACATCTTGGTGGTTTCGAGAGCCCTTTGAAAACTCAATTGTTGTTAAGGATAAGTGTTCCTTGTTGTAAGTCACCTAAAGATAAGTGTTCCTCATTGTAAGTCACTTAAGGATAAGTTCTTCTTATTGTAAGTCACTTAAGGATTGATACTCATTATTTGTAAGTTACCATTATAATGCATTTGACCTTACTCGTGACAGAGAGCTTGGTAACGGTGACGTAGAACACAATGTGTATCGAACCCCATTAAATTTGCTTGTTAGCTTTACATTATTGCACTCTACTTTAAATTGCTATTTATATTGTGTCTTATCCATACTTGAATTAAGTTATGAAATTTACATATTTACTTCTCGTATTACATTTTGCATCGTTATCTTGTGAATTAAATAAGTTTGATACTAATTGTCGAAAAAGTTTCAAAAACCAATTCACCCCCCTCTTGATTAGTTATTTTTGGGTTATCAATTGGTATCAGAGACTAGGTGCACATTTTAAGAGATTTTACTGTCTTGTATTATGGCTAATCTTAATATTGAGGGGCATTCTACAAATCGCCCTCCTTTGTTTGATGGCATACATTATAATTATTAGAAAACTAGAATGATTATTTATATCCAATCAATTGATTATAATGTTTGGGAGGTTATTGAATTTGGTCCTCATAAGCTTACTAAGGTGATTAAAGTTGATGAAAACCCAGACCAAATTATTTGAAAACCTAGAGAAGAATATGATGAGGATAATAAAAGAAAATTGTTTTTCAATGCAAAAGCCAAAAATCTTATTTATTGTGCTTTAAATATAAATGAATTTAATCGAATTAGCACATGTGATTCTGCATATGATATTTGGCATGAATTAGAAATCACACACATGGACACAAACAAAGTGAAAGAAACTAAAATAAATCTCTTGTATAAAAAAAATTTGAAAATTTCTTTACAAAATAAGATGATCCCATTGCTAGCATGATTACTTGATTCACCGATATTGTTAATGGCCTTAAAGGCTTTGATCGAAAATTTACCAGTGGAGAACTTGTTAGCAAAATTCTTATGTCTCTATCGGAAGATTGGGACTCATTGAAGATATTGATAAAGAACACCAAAGATATCAATAAATATCCTTTGGAAGAACTCTATGAAACCTTAATGGCCTAAGAGCTAAATCATGCCGAAACAAAGGAGAAATCTAGAAAATCAAAAGAGGAAGAAAAGAAGGATTCTCGTAGAAGACAAATTGCCTTAAAATCATCAAATGATGATGACACCTCAAACTCAAATAATAGTGATGAAGAACTTGATGATCTTGTTCTCTTTGTCAAGAAGTTGAGAGGCTTTCGTAACAACCGTCGATTCCAAAAGAAAGACGACAAAGGTGATGAAAAGAACAAGAAGATTGTATGCTATGATTGTCACGAATCCGGTCACAAGAGGACCGAATGTCCCAACAAGAGAAAAGTGATGATGAGCAAGAAGAAGATGATAGTCAAGATGAAGTTGCAAACATGTGCTTCATGGCCATGGAGGATGAGGTAAACACAAATGACACTCCCTCTTATGATGAACTATCTACTTCATACGATGAAATCATTGGAGCTTTTGAAAAAAATTGCTCTGAAACATTCTACTCTCCAAAAACAACACATTTTATTGAAAAATAAGACCAAAATTTTTTTAGAGACTCAAAAGGATTTTGAGAAAGAAAAAGATGATCACGAATTTCTAATCAAAGAAAATTTTTCCCTAAAAGAAAAAGTCCTAGACTTAACCAACATTGTGTACAAATTTACTCAAGGAAAGAAAAACTTTAAGTTAATACTTGGGACACAAAAATGTGTTTTTTATAAAAGAGAAATTGGATACAAACCTTCCCTTAAGCAAAAATCTCATGAAAATAATTTAGTCAAAGCTTTTAACATCACATGTAGTTTTTGTAAAAAATTTGGACATGTAGCTTTTAATTGCTTAATCAAAAAGAAATTACACTTTCAAAGAAATAAGTGGGTTCAAGGGTCCATTAGTACTAACTTTCAAAGACCCAAAGTTAAATGGGTACCAAGATCAAATATTTGAATCAATTCTTGTAGGTGTCTTCAATGATAAAGAGCAATTGGTTTTTGGATAGTGGTTGCTCAAAACATATGACCAGAGACAAAACATTATTATCAAACTTCAAAAGGAAAGATGGGGGGGGGGGGGGGGGGGTCATGTCACATTTGGAGATAATGTCAAAGGAAAAGTCATGGGGCATTGGAAATATTGGTAATCATTCATCTCCTTCTATTGAAAATGTTTTGTTAGTAGATAATCTCAAACATAATTTGCTAAGTATTAGTCAACGATGTGATAAATGTTATCATATCAAATTTGATTCTTCAAAATGCCTTGTTAAGGATGCTACATCGAGAAAGGTATTGTTCATAGGAAGCCGAAACAAAAATGTTTATGTCATTAATGTTGAATTTGAAAAAGAATTGAAATGTTTTTCAAGCTTCAAAGATGATACTTGGTTATGGCATAGAAGATGAGGTCATGTTAGTATGGACTTAATTTCAAAAATCTCAAGAAATTGCTTTGTTAAATGTCTACCAAATTTGAAATTTGAAAAGGACAAAATTTGTGATGCTTGTCAATTTGGAAAACAAACAAAAATCTCTTTCAAAACCAAGCAATTCTCTTCAACCACAAAACCTTTACAACTTCTTTACATGGATCTTTTTGGACATTCTAAAACCGCAAATTTAAGTGGCTAGCACTACGCATTTGTCATCGTTGATAACTTTTCAAGATTTACTTGGATTTTGTTTTTAAACTTGAAAAATGAAGTTTTAAAAGTGTTTAAACATTTTTGTAAAAAAATGTTCAAAATGAAAAAGGATATTCTATCACAACCATTAGAAGTGATCATGGCGAGGAATTTGATAATATTGCCTTTGATTATTTTTGTAAAGAAAATGGATATGAACATAATTTTTCGACTCCTAAAATTTCTCAACAAAATGGTGTAGTAGAACGAAAGAATCACACATTGCAAGAAATGGCTAGGACCATGTTAAATGAAAACAATTTACCTAAATATTTTTGGGCTAAGCCATTAACACCGCTTGCTATATTATGAATAGAGTTTTAGTGAGTCAAAAGAACACCAAAACTCCATATGAAATTTGGAAAAATAGAGTTCCCAACATTAGTTATTTTAAGGTCTTTGGTTGCAACTTTATACTAAATACCAAAGAAAATTTGGGAAAATTTGATTCAAAATCCGATGTTGGAATCTTCCTTGGATATTCACCTACTAGCAAAGCTTATCGTGTGTTAAACAAAAGAACTCTAGTAGTGAAAGAATCCATGCATGTTACTTTTGATGAAACTAACTCTCTTGATCAAGAGAAAGGTATTGATGTAGGTTTGGAAATTCCTTTTGAGCAATTGAATATTCAAGATCAAAACAAAGAAGATCCTAAAAATGTTGAAAGTTAAAGATTTGGAAGAACATATTTCTCAACAAGGAGAAGAAATATCTCTCAAAAATCAAGATGATCCAACACTTCTCATTGAGTGGAAATTTGTTCCCTCTCATCCAAAGGAGCTCATCATTGGTAATCCTTCCAAATGTGCAAATACTTTAAATTCTACTAAAGGCTTTCTAAATAATTGTGCTTTCACCTCTCAAATTGAACCAAAGAATTTCAAAGAAGACGAATTTGATGAGTTTTGGATTCTAGCAATGCAAGAAGAACTACATCAATTTGAAAGGAATTATGTTTGGGATTTAGTTGATAGACCAAATGATCAAACCATTATTGGTACAAAATAGGTTTTTTGAAATAAAAAAAATGAAAATGGTGTAGTTGTACGTAACAAGGTTAAATTAGTGGCCCGAGATTACAATCAAGAAGAATGTATTGATTTCGAAGAAATCTTTGCACCGGTTACTAGATTAGAATTTATTCGCATGCTTCTTGCTTTTGCTTGCCATAAAGGTTTTACTCTCTATCAAATGGATGTAAAAAGTGCATTTTTTAATTGGTTTTATTTAAGAAGACGTTTACGTTGAACAACCTCCCGATTTCAAAGATCACAATTTTTTGGAAAAAAGTTTTTAAACTTATAAAAGCTCTATATAGTTTGAAACAAGCTCCTAGAACTTGGTATGAAAGATTGAGAAAATTTCTTATCTCAAATGGTTTTCAAATGGAAAATGTGGATACTATACTTTTTATCAAAACCAAAAAGGATGACATGATTGTTGTATAAATCTACGTTGATGATGTTATTTTTGGTGCAACTAATATTTCCCTTTGTGAAGAGTTTTCAAAATGTATAAGCGAGGAATTCGAAATGAGTATGATTGGAGAACTGAAGTTCTTCCTTGGACTTCAAATCAAACAAACCAATGAAGGCATCTTCATTAGTTAAACAAAGTACATCATGACAAGTTCAAGAAATTCGATTTTGAAGACTTAAAGTCGATGAATACTCCAATGAGTTCATCAATCAAATTGGACAAAGATGAGCACGGTACTTCAATCGACATAAAAAAATATCGAGGTATGATCGGATCTCTTCTTTACTTAATCGCTAGTAGACTCGATATCATGTTTAGTGTTTGCTTATATACTATATTTCAATCCAATACTAAATAATCACATTTAAGTGCCTTAAAATGTATTTTTAGATATCTATGTGGTACTAGAACTTTAGGACTTTGGTATCCTAAGGGAACGCACATTTACCTCATTAGCTATTCGGATTGGGCGGGTTGCACAATTGATCGAAAATGTACAAGCGAGACTTGTCACTTTCTAGGCTTTGCTTTTGTATCATGGTTTAGCCAGAAACAAAATTTTGTTGCACTATCAACCGCCAAAGTCGAATATATCTTGGCTGCTAGTTGTTGTGCTCGAGTTCTTTGGATGAAACAAACCCTTAGTGATTATTATTTAAATTTTGAAAATACTCATATTATGTGTAATAACACTAGTGCTATAAATTTGTCAAAAATCCCCATCTTACACTCTCGGACCAAACACATTGAAATTCGACATCATTTTCTTAGATATCACGTGCAAAAAGGTGATATTTATTTAGAATTAATTAGCACCGATAAGCAATTGGCCTACATTCTCACTAAACCTATATCTCTCGATAGATTTTCTTATATTCGTAGAGGCTTAGGCATTATCGATGAATCTGAAATTTGTGGCTAAATTTGTTTAAAATGTATGATCAAACCGGAATTATGTGTAAAATTCTTGAACTTTCGATCTCGACCATTTTACTACTTCGGTCGACCAAACCTAGTCAATCAAATGAACTGCAGCCTACCTAAGAATTTTCTGCAAACTTTAAGTTGACCGAAAAATCTATCCGGTCGATCGAAAACCTCGTGACTCCGCTTCTTTAAAAAACAAATTTCATCCCCAAATCATCATTTTAAACCCTAATCGCGATTTCTATTCATCTTCTCTCAAATCGCATACATTTCATCAAAATCACATCAATATATCAACAAATCTATCTCATTCATCAAAATTCCTTATCAAATCTCAAGTTTTCATTCCATTTTTATCAAGAAAAGTTAAAAATCTTGGTTTTGGCCTCAACCTTCGAAAGTCTTGATTTTTCTTCAAAAACTCATTGTAAATCTTGTTAAAACATTAACCTACTTCAAATATTTACTACCCATATATTTCCTATCATTTTTTACTCATTTTCTCACCAAAATTTTGAAAATCCAAAAACAATCTCTCTCACTCTTGGTCGAGAAATCCAAATCAACCATGCCTCTGAAGAAGAAATCAAAGAAGGGGGAAGCAAGCTCGTCAAATGTTGAAATTGACATACACGTGCCCAACCGTTTCACCGATTGTCCCTTTCTAATCGGTAAGTCAATTAATGTATTCAAATTCTATCTTCAAGCCCCTTCATTTAAGATAGAAGAGTACTTTGAGGGTATATGATGGAAGAATGTTGTCTCTATCTCCGAGAATGCCTATCCTAGGTTGATTTGTGAATTTTATCAAAATCTATCCTTTTATTCACACCATGTCACTTGAATAATCAAGGAAAAACGTATTATCCTCGATAGGGCTACTGTTCAGGAAATACTTGGGTTTGAAGAATGTGAGAACTATGCCTACATTCGAAATTATCCTGTTAAGTTTGAAGGCTACAACAAACTTGAGGCTTGTTGTCGTGTCACCGACCGACCATTGACTACTAAAATGACCTTAATCCTAAACCATCTCACTATCCCTTGCATAGTTCTTCATCGTGTAATTGCACATATTATCGTCCATAGGAGTGGTCACTTTTGAAGAAGTTCATCATCTTGATTTATTTATTCTTGATTCACTTCTTGTTGGTCGTCAATTGGACTTTTCTTACATTTTCTTGAAAAACATTCAACATGTTCACTCGTCTCATCAAGTCTTAGGCTTACATTATGGCATGTTTCTCACTAAAGTCTTTCAACATTTAATGTGCCATTAGACAATGAACCTATTCTCAAACCGAAACACACCAATGTCATTAACATTAATACCCTTAGACGCATGAAAATCGTTAAAGGTGACGGGCAATGGGTGTGTCATACTCAAGGCTTCGACAATGTTCGGGCCCTACTACTTGGCCATTTATTGAGAAAGAGGCGAAAGAAGATATGGGTGATGATGGTGGTGGTGGTGATGGCAATGATGCACTACGAGCAAGATGAATGCTTACTCCTCCACAAGTTGCACCTATCCCCGGCCGACAAATTTCCAAAGATCAATTCAACATCCTACAAAGACGTATTGATTCTCTCGAGCATAGGATAGAGCAAATGAACTATCACAGGAGGACTTCTTTGCACGCGTGTATGCTATTTATCCTCGGGGTCCTCCTCCTCGGTGGAAGATTGAAGTTTCTTCTTATTGTTCTATTGATTTTTAACATATGCAAAACTTCTTTTCCAAAACACACTATCTTGTTTGATGCACTTTGAACTGTACTTCTAACTTGTTTCTATGACCTATGATTTATATCACTTGTTATGTATTGTTGATTACATTTCACCTATTTCTCCTAACTTGCACCTATGCCTTGATTATGGTGGGAATTTTCTTTTAAGTCCCCATTCTTTTTGATAATGACAAAGGGGGAAAAGGAAAATGTGATTATGAATTAATATGAATTGTCATTTCTATTATGAATTATGACTTCAACTATGACTTCTTACAAATTGCCATAATGGATTGTGACTTCTAATGTGCTTTATTGAATTATGGAAATGCATGTCTTTATACACAATGAAAAATTGATACCAAACTCGATTCTCATTAATGTGTAAAATATAGGGGAAATATCTTACATATTTCTACAAATCACATATTGTTTGTCATAATTAAAAAAGGGGAAATTGTTGACCTATGATTAGCTCCACTGTTTTGATTATAACAAACAATACACTTATGTCTCTAACATGTCTAGTTTCATGAGCTTTTCATGAATAAATCTTCCTAAGCACTCAAAGGATCAAATCGTCGTCCAATTGAAGAACAAGCAATCAAAAGAAACTCGAAGAGAACAAGAACTTTGAAGATTAAAGTTTCAGAAGTTGCTTCGATTTATATGTAAAGGTACAACTCATCAATTTTAGAAAATGCATAAAGCTCAAACCATTCTTCATCATTCATCACTTGCATAAAAATGTTTTGATTCATAATATGAAATAGATTTTTGGAAAAATGAATATCTTGATATAAAAATTAAATTCCAAAATTTCTATACCAAACGATCGAAATATTGGCCAATTACCGGATTTGATATAACTTACCAGATTTGCTAGCATCTACCGGTAGATCGAAAGTCCACAGGTCGATCGATTTGATCGACCGATCGACCGAAGCATCAACCAAACCTCGTACTGTTTGATTTCTACAACGACTATTTTCACTTTCAGTCAATCGAAGTTGGTAAACCGAAAGTGACTGATTGCATCTCTTTTGCATTCAATTCTAACAACTTGAAAGAGACATTAAGAGAGCATATTTATTGAAAATCATTGAGTTTACTTGTTTCTACATTTTATTTCATTTATTACAAAGAATCTTTTGATTGATTAAAACTAGTTTCATCTATTTCATCAAAGATTCTACTTTGCAAGAAAACTTCTCAATATCATCTACTTTTAATTCTTGATAAAAGTTTTCTTTGCCAACACTTATATTGAAATGTAAATCTCTCTTCATACTTAACTTATATTACTTGTTAAGAGAGATCACATGTTGAAAGCTTTGATATATAGATACAAACTACTTCATTATTCATTCATCAAAGTTTATTGCACAAACACTTGAGCTTTACTATTTGCTATCTATTGAAGTGTTATCCTAACTCTCTAAATACTTGATTTGATTATATCATTTGTTAAAAGAGTTCTTTCAATTGTAAAACTATTACTTACATCTTGGTGGTTTCGAGATCCCTTTGAAAACTCAATTGTTGTTAAGGATAAGTGTTCCTTGTTGTAAGTCACCTAAAGATAAGTGTTTCTTGTTGTAAGTCACTTAAGAATCGATACTCCTTATTTGTAAGTTACCATTATAGTGCATTTGACTTTGCTCGTGACAGATAGCTTGATAATGAGGACATAGAACACATTGTCTATCGAACCCTATTAAATTTGATTGTTATCTTTACATTATTGCACTCTACTTTAAATTGTTATTTATATTGTGCCTTATCCATACTTGAATTAAGTTATCGAATTTACATATTTACTTCTCATATTACATTTTGTATCCTTATCTTGTGAATTAAATAAGTTTGAGACTAATTGTTGAAAAAGTTTCAAAAACCAACTCATCCCCTCTTGCTTAGTTATTCTTGGGTTATCGGATTCGGTCTTTGCAATTAATCACAAGGTTCCTCCATCGTTCAATATATTTTACAACATGCTCTTCCTTTTTCTGCTTCATTCGAGCAAGTTCTAGAATGCTGACATTCGCCTGGTGTTGTAAAAGCATGTTAAGAATTCTTACTTGAGTTGATTCCTATCAACTGGCCTAGCCAATAAGCATTTATATCATTCAAATGCAACACCTTTAAGGGAGTGTGCAAACTGTTTCAACGAGGAATCTTTATACGTTTCAATAAAATAAGCAATATGTTGTTTAAGGTTGTCCTTCCTATCAAAACATTGGAATTTTGGAGGTTGGTATCCAATTGGCAACTTCATTTCATTAATTCGATGAATATATGACTTTGGCATAAACCAATGAAGATTGTAATAAACCACCATACTGGGCACGTCTGCAATCTTATGTTGAAGTTGTTAGATGGATAGAGAGCCAATAGAGAGTTGAGTAGCGCTGAGCAATACATTTTGAACAACTGTTCGATCATGTATATCATACATATGTTGGTGTTCTTAGGCTTCTGGATCTTTAGCTATAGAAGATTCTACATTTTCTTATTGCCTTCAACCAACAGATTTTCCAACTCCAGCCTGTGCATGAGTTCAACAATATGTGCATCTTTTTCATCTACTGACTTTGTTAACTTTTCAATGACTATAGTCATTTCTTGGATTCAGTTATCAGAGCTCGATGTCAATTCCCTGATCATCACTGGCTCGAGTGATTCTTCAGATGAAGTATAGTCTCCCCATCTTCATGGAGAAGTAGTATGAAAGGATCCATACACGAATCTGCCATTAGAGATGGAACTAAAATGAGAGCTTTTCACCAAACTCTTGATTTTTTCTGTCGAACGAGAGTTCGGCTTCTTGCAAACAATTTTCATTTTGTCTTTGTTGGAGAACTTCCTCAATGGTAGGACCAGTTGAGTTTCCCAGTTTTTGTTCGGGCTCTAGTCGCATGGAAGTATTCAACAAATGTCTTTTCAAGATGATTTATAGTTTTATTTGCCTTTTTGCTTGCCATTGTTGATGTAGTGGTTGAAATTTGAAGACTTTGAGATCAAAAAATGAGAGGACGTGATAGTCCTACCAAGCGTGCCAAGAATCTTGTACGATAAATTTTACATATTAAAATACAGAAATTGTTATAAATTGTATTTTTGAGAAATACAAGTGGATGTTAATCTTCTTGTGACTACAGAACTACATGATCCTCTTATTAATTATCTGAATGTTTAAAAGCGAGAGGGCATATGGCTTGAATTCTGGATTTTGAGATTTGTTGAAAATTTGATTTGTTGAGAATTTGGCTTGTTTGGCACTCGAATTTCGGGGGTTGGGTTTTCACTTTGAAACTTGGACTTGAATTTGATTTGATTTGAAAAAAAAAAAAAAAAAAAACTTTGATCTTCTTGAACTTGACTTGGACTTGCTTGATTTGAAGAAGATTTTGATCTTCTTGGTGTTCGCTAGGCTTAGGTTTGAGAGGATTTTTTTTCTCTTTCTCTGGCTTTGAGATTTCTTTAGTACTTCGTAATTTTCTTTTGCACTTTCACTTATGAAATATTATGGACTTTCGGTCCTATTTGTAGGGGAATTCGTAATCAATTCGATAATCACCCGGTTTACTTTAATTAAAAGGAATAATTGAATAATTTATGAATTTTGAAAAAGTGGATGAACTTTTGAATTATTACTTGGACCCTAGTTGACTTTAATAAACTTAATTGTGTAATTATTTAAATCAACTCAATCCATTGATTATTTTATTTATTTATTTATTTATGTCTACAATGTGACATAAATAAGTGTGTAAATTGAGACTAAATTTCTAATTTTGAGTCACAATTTATGTCATCGTGATTGTGAGTTTATGTGATTTGTGATTATTAGGTGATTGTGATCATAAATTGTATGTTCTTATGATATTGATCTGATTAATTAATTGTCAAGTCACAAAATTGTTGATTTTCAATTCTTTTTACAAGTGATTGATTTTTGAAAGTGTATCTTGAAACTTTTGTAGTTATGTATTTTTTTCCATTCAGTAATTGGCAATCCATGGGCTAGATCAATACTCAAAGCTAGAATCCAAACCCCACTACTTTTAAAAAGGAAAAATTAGAATAATACGCTTAAAACTAATCATGTCTGTATTAACCGCATTAATTACACTCAAATTCATCCCAAATGATAGTCCAACCCTCTATTTCCAATTAGAATTTTTTTTCTTCTTAAATCGTTTGATTATTCATTTTGAGCTATTCGAAATCTATTAGAAAGCTTGCAATGCGACCGTGATAAATATTTTGTGAACAAAGTTTAAATGTCAAAAATTATCTTGAATGATTTATTGAATGTAAAACTATGATTATTAAGTTTTTTTTTTTTTTTTTTTTTTCCTTTCCTTATCAATATTAGTGTAGAAAAATTATGTAGTCCAAATCATGATTATTAAGTCAATTTTTTGCGGTCATTTTTGACTTGTTATTACGACCTTGATGTTTATGGATTTTACATTTGAAGGATGTATTTCAAAGTTTGTCGTAAATATTTTGAAAAAATAACAAAAATCTCACCCCAGTTAATGAAGAAACATAACCCGTAAATAACTCAAAAGAGGTAACACCAAAGGTCCAAAACATGAATTAAAAGAAAACAACTAATTTGTTATCATTAAGAAAAGTGACACGATGTGAAAAGATAAGAATACGCTAATTATTTTATTGATGACATTTTCATACAAATGATAACATGCATTATTTCTTACAAGAACTTAATGCATCAATGCTAAAAACTTTTATAGTAGTAGTTGCATTGAAAGTGATATGACATGTCACTTTTAACAGTATTACACATTGACTCCTTCCAAAAAGTCACATTTACCTCCATAATAGATTAAGACATTAATTTTATCACTTTCAAATTGTAGCAGCTTAATTCATATGCAAAAGATAAATAAAGTGATACATTATGTCACTTTTAAATTGAAAAAAAAAAAGGTTTGTATTCATATTCACATTTAAATTTTCACAAACACACGTCACATATCTTTAATTTGTCCAAAAATACAAATTAGATAGTTGGCGAAATTATTAAAAAATTTGACAGAACATGTCATTTTTCTTCTTCCCACATTTGTATTTATATTTTCACAAACTCCTTTTATGCATCACTTGAGTTGATCCATCGTTGAATTTTCATATATACTAACTCGAAATCATTAATATAAAGATGAAATTTCATATTTACTAGAACAAAAAATATCAACAACATCAAAATCAAGGTTGAAATCTTGTTCATGATTCGAGCAGTTAAATAAGGACATTCATTAGTAGTTATCATGAGAAATTAGCTTGTAATTGCTTTGTTTTGTTGAATAATCATGAAGTACATAATTTGTTACTCAATAATCAAACAAAATATAAACTAATTCAATCAAAAGTAAAATTTTATGAACCTGTAGATTTGTGTTAATTAAAAGGTAGCCAAACTGCCAAAGCGGCCCTGATGCTATAAAATTGATTGACACACATTTTTAACTTTTCTTTCATACGTAGTTCATACGGTAAAGTGAAGCATTATTTCCTCATTGTTAAGCACTTGAACATGCGTAATTGCTTGCTTTCTTAATTATTATTACCTTGATTAATGTAAATTTATAGATTATATTAATTAAAAAAAAAAACTCAAATTCATCACAATACTGCGGTCTCCTTTATTTTTTGAAATCTTTTTTTCACGCTTTTTTAATTAAAAAATTATATGGTTCACTGTAACTCTTGAGTCTTAAATATATCATCATGTTTTATTTTAAATTATATGATTGGCATAATTCAAATTCACGTAAATAGAATTATAATACAATCATGTCATGTGTACATCTTTTTTTACACTGTACCATGTGGTGACACATAATTGGACACTTTTAAAAAAAAAATAATAAAAAAAAGACACACACACACACTTTTCTGCTCAACACTTTTTGATCTTCAATACAATATACACAATGATGTGAACCCCACAATATACACTTAGCATGATCCATTATAATAATATTGACATTTCAAAATGAAATTGACATTGGATTGTTAAATTCGATTCTAATGGTCATATTTAATTTTTTTTTTCCATCGTTTTTTTTCAATTGAAAAGATGCATGCAAATATTACAATGAATATTTTGAAAATTTCTTATTAGTCAACAACGTGAACTAAAAGTGGCATGTTGTGTCACTTTTTTGAATTTCTATCACTTCCAATTTATATGTTGTTTTGTTCTTAAAATGAAATTATGTTCTATGTTTAATTAATATAAGAAAATAATAATCACAAATAGACAAAATGTAGAAGCAAATTGCTGGATTTTAAGTGCAAATTGTTCCGTTCGGGCATCAGTCATTTTGATCCAGCAAACTTGTGTTCCACTCTATATAAGTCATATATACAACACAAATAAACCATCTCTTGGATCTATTCTAAAGTTTTGATTGGTGTTTATCATTTTCTTTTTCAATCACTTCCAACTTATAGGGGCTTGTGTTCCTAAAATGAAGTTGTAGACTATATTTAGTCAATAGAAGTGAAACATAATCATAAAGAGATAACATGTAGAAGAAAATCAACCATATCTGAATCTATTCTAAAGTTTTGATTGGTGTTTGTCACTTTTTTTTAGTATTTGTCAATTATTTTAATTTCTATCACTTAATTGAATTGTGTCCATATTTAATGCCTCATAAACAAAGACCTTTTAATCTCTTTGAAGCATGTATTTATTATTAGTTTATTTGAATTTCATTTAAATGTCTAATTTTTTTTTCTTTTTGTAGGATTGAAATTTAGCCCTTGTTTGAGCCTCATTTTTTCAAAACTTATTTTTAATCTTACATTTTTTTAATAAAATAATTTTAAACATAGATCAATTGTTTTTTAACTACACATTCTCCAAAAAAATCACTATTCAGAAATACATTTTCCTCCAAAATGAGGCTCAAACAAGGGTTTAAAGTGGGATAAAAATCTTCATGTCAGAGATTATATTAAAAAAAGTTACAAGATTTGTGACATTTTCAATAAAATGTGACATAGCATATTGTGCCACTTTTTAGTTAAAATGTCACACAATCAATTGATAATAGAAGTATAGAACAATAAGTCTGGCTAAATCTTCAGTTTACTTATAAGAATTTATTTTAGATGTAAATTTCTTGGGTTAATCCATTTGTACATAATGGTTTATACATAATAGATTACCCCTCGGGGCCCACGTGTATTTAAAAACTTCGACCATTGGTCCTCATTCCCATTGTAAGTAGTAGGTAAAAGATTCGGTAAAAAAAATTGATACATATAGCATGATCCTAATTTCTTTTGTATTGTTTTAAATGTAAATTAAGTTTCTATGATAAAGAAAGCGACATTGTACATCATTCACCATTTTTTTAATAAAAAGTAACATTATGTGCATGTTTGACATCCATTAATTTATTTTATGGTTTGCTACACGATTATTTTTAACTATACACACAATAAATATATTCAAAATTCATTTTTCCCAATTAATAAGAATCAAACAAGTTCTATATGTCAATTTTTAGAGCATGTTTAACCATCATTAAAAGGTTAAGAATACATTTTGGAATAGTAGATTGATGGAGAATGTGTGGTTAAAAAATAAGGAAGAGTTTTGAGTTTGTATGTAATATTATTTTATTGAAAAATGTATAGTTGAAAAGAAGAGAAAAATATATATTTCTTAAAAAAAGGAAAATATAATTAAAAAGTTTTACTTGACTTTACACAATTTTTAATTTCAAAACACTTTTCAAATTATGTTTCAAAAGACCTCTAATTTAAGGGGTATTTCTGTAAGTTGCCATTTCATATTTATCCTATTTTTATTTCCTTGATGGACCTAAATAAATTCTCCATTGATTGAAGGGAAAATTACCTTAAGCTCTAGATTTGAAGTTTCAATTACATTAATCAAGTTGTAAATGTTTTTCTTCAAAAATCAGGTATAATCAGTAATCTCATTTTCCATACCACCGCCATTACAAGAATACTCACCCATCAAATACCGCCCCACGTTGTCCCCACAAACATTTAATCCATACAGCAAGAAAAAGCTCTTCCTACTTTCAATTGCATTTCATCTTTTATGTCAAGTTATTTAATTTTTTTAGGGTAGTGCTAGACGTACTCACCCATTTACTACACCATTTACTTAATGCTGACCTGGCTGCCTTTGACAATTCAACACATTAAAAAAAAAGGATGAAAAGCCCAGTTAAAAGGCGCCAAAAACTCCCGTCACTTATACGAGGAACTAGTGCATTGAAGAAGCTCCGGCGACAAATGGAGCAATCTGAAAAGTTCGGCGACTTGGACGACGGCGACCACACGTCGGCGAACCCTTTAATTTTCCCCCCACACATTGACGCCGAAACATTCTGTTACGGAGATGAAGGGGAAGCCGGCAATTCCCACTCCGACAAATGCGACGCCGATGACAACATGGGTAAGTTGTTTTCAATTTAATCTTCATTATATGGCCATGAGTGGGAAGCTTAACTTGTGGATTGGGCTGATTGTTGAATGTGTTGTGAAGTTGGAGGTTTAACTGGTGGTGAAGTTGGAGGCTTAACCAGTTAATGAAGTGCTCTTTAACTGGAGGGGCTTGGGTGTAGCGTAGGGTGGAGGAGGTGATGGCTGTTGCGGTGTGGTGGGGTGCAGAGGCTGAGGTTGGTGGACGATTTACGGGCTCGGGCTGGCTATTACGATTAAATCCACAAGTTAAGCTTCACACTAATTGCTTTGAACTAATTGTAATTTTACAATTGGCTGGCTATTACGATTAAATCCACAAGTTAAGTTTCCCACTAATTGTTTTTAACTGATTGTAATTTTACAATTGGCTTTGAACAATATTTTACAGTAGCCACTGTAAATTTTGCACACTTTAGACAGTAGCCATTGTAAGGGCTTTAACATATTGGCTTACAAATTGTTCCATTATTGTGAATGCAGGTTATGTGGAAATGAATTCATCCAAAGACGACAATCCGATTGATATGAACTTAGGAGAAGAAACTGATATTCGTGTACCTAGTGTTGGAATGAAGTTCGAAGATGAGAATGAGGTGTTCGAATTTTACAAGAAGTACGCGTACCATATCGATTTTCCGGTGAGGAAAATATCTTCGAGGAAGGGTGATGATGGGGTTGTACGCTACGTAACTTTTACTTGTAGTCGGAAGGGCCGTCGAATAAGTGGAACTAATGCAATTCTAAAGCCTCAACCAACAATGCAAACGGGCTGTAAAGCGAGATTGACTGCATTGAAAGATCTTACTGACATATGGCGTATTAACACTCTTATTTTGGAGCATAATCACATAACAAGTCCGTCCAAATCAAGGCTATATCGATGCAATCGAGAAATAAGTGCACACGCAAGAAGACAGCTTGAAATAAATGACATGGCTGGAATACCATTACATAAGAGTTTTCACTCAGCCATAGTGGAAGCTGGTGGTTATGAGAAGATTACGTATGTTGAGAAAGATTGTAGGAACTACATTGACAAAGTTCGAAGATTACGACTTGGTAAAGGAGACGCTGTTGCAATACAAGCATATTTTTCAAATATGCAAGCAAGTAGTCCTGGTTTCTTCTTCAGTATAGACTTGGATGATGACGCCCGACCGAAGAATGTATTTTGGGCAGATAACAGGTGCAGGCAAGCGTGTAAGGAATTTGGAGACGTAGTCACATTTGATACGACGTACTTAACAAACAAGTACGAGATGCCTTTTGCTCCTTTCGTTGGGGTAAACCATCACGGACAATGAACTCTACTTGGATGTAGTTTGGTCTCGAATGAAGATACAAGTACTTTCATATGGCTTTTCAGGACATGGCTACAATGTATGCACGATCAAGCTCCAATTGGAATAATTACAGATCAAGATCGTGCTATACAAAATGCAATAGAGATTGTGTTTCCGAACACAAGGCATAGATGGTGCCTATAGCGTATTCTGAAAAAGTTACCATAAAAATTCGGCAGCCATAAATATAAAGCTTTTATACTTGCAAATGTACATAGGTTGGTGTACGATATTCAGAGTTACGAAGAATTTAAACAAGGTTGGCATACTATGCTGCAAGAGTACGAATTGTTGGATCATAGTTGGTTGACTAGTCTATACAATGAAAGAAGTCGATGGGTGCCATGCTTTTTGAAAACATCATTCTGGGCGGGTATGTCAACCACACAACGAAATGAGGGTATTAATGCATTTTTCAATGGTTATGTTCATTCAAAAACATCTCTGAAGCAATTTATAGAGCAGTATGAGTGTGCTTTGAGAAGTAAAGTTGAAAAGGAGTTTCAAGCCGACTTCAAATCATTTTCACAAATGGTCCCATGTGCGACAAGGTACGAAATGGAGAAACAATTTCAATCATTGTACACAATCGCGAAGTTCAAGGAGTTCCAAGAACAATTTACTGGAAAGGTATATTGCGAAGTATTATCCGTGCATGATTCATACTTGTACACTACATATGATGTATGTGAGGACATTATCATTAATGAATGTATGAGGACGAAAATGTTTAAAGTGTGCTTCCGTAGGGATGATTGTGATTTTGAGTGCAGTTGTCACTTATTTGAGTTTCGAGGAATTATTTGTAACCATGCGATTGCGGTTTTGATACGGAACCAAGTGAAATTACTTCCCGAGAAGTACATTTTGAAGAGATGGAGGAGGGATGTGATCAGACCGTACACAAGGGTTCCGGACAATTACGATGGGTAGATTAGTACTCCAGATCAGGTTAGATATGAGCAAATGTGCAATGCTTTTACGAAGTTAGCTCACTTGGTAGCACATGACGAGTCGCGGGCACATAGAATTATGGAGTGGATTGAATTTCAAATAGTAGAGGCATCGATGTTCAAGACTATGACTGGGGGGCTCCCAAAGTATTGATGAAGTCGGACAATCAGGTGGTGAAAAACTGTTTGACCCGAAATACACAAAAACAAATGGAGCTCCTAAAAAACTTCGCCGCAAGGGGCATCTAGAAAAATCAAGAGCATGTCATAAGGTATGATTTCGAGACAAGTGATTTTAGTATATGTATCTATGTGTTTAAATTCGACATGTTGAAACTGATATTTTTTTTCATGACATGTAGGTGCCAGCGATCTCTAGTACGAAAAGGCGGAAAGGCAATGTTCCAACAAACTTCGATGTTCAGGTATTTGTCAAACATTATGCTTGGTTCGCGTGAGTACAAAAGCGCAATATTTTTTTCTTAATGACGCTTTTTTTTCTGTAGGAGATTCGCAGTACAACCACCTGCCCTTCCCAACTAGGCGGCACATAGGAAAGCGTGGGTGATTTTGTTTTGGGGGTCTAAAGAATCCATGACGTTCGATTGTATATGTTTTGTCAATACACGTGGGTGATTATTTTTGTCAATACACGTGGGTGATTGTTTTGTCAATATTCGTGGATCAATAGTGAAATTACATGTTCCTCGTGTGTGTATATTTTTGTAAGCACTTAACAGAGAAGTACTCACTCCAGCTTATTCGGCTGTATATTTTTTTGTGAAATTAATGAAGTTGATCCTGATTTAATGTATTTCTATGTTGAAACTGATATTTTTGCTAGTTGATTTAAAGAGGTGACGCTAATTGAAATAGGGAATACCAAAACATGTCCATACAAAAGCGGTCAACATACATCGTTTGATGTTCTTGTTCATAAAACCGAATTAGTACAATAAGTCGGGGTCATACAAACAAAATACTAAACACAATTCTTATTCAATCTCTCGGAACTGCTTTCCCCTTACGCATGGTTATGTTGAGCGAAATCTCCACGTCTCTCTCCTCAGTTATTGTTGCACACGTTTTCAACATACGGGACAGATTGCCAATGAGTTCATTACTTTTGGTAGTACCACTTGATTCACCTTGCAATGGATACACCTTGTCAGTAGAATCTTCAGAGAAGTCGAAAAACCTACAATCGCGGCTACAACTGTGGAACTTCTTCCCTTTATTGTTGGAGTCTTTTTCTACCTCTAACTACCTAATGAAGCCCTCGCCACAATATGGACATCTCCACTTTTTGGGGCATTCCGATAACACGTGTCCTACCACCCTACAAGAGTGACATATTCCTCTGTTCCTCCTGGCCATTCTGAGACAAAAAGGGATAATCAAGTGACAAAGAGCAAGAAAATAAATTACATAAGAATGAAACCATATTTGACTTCATATTCAGCAAATGAATTACATAAGTGACAAAGAGCAAGAAAATAATCAGCTGATAACACACATCATTATTTGACTCCATATTCAGCAAATGAAACCATAAGAATACACCAATTTACATACTGCAGCTGGTAGGTAGGATTCATAAGACAAATTCCAAATGACCAAAATAAGGCAAATTATGCGACCAAACAACTGAATTATCATTAGAAAATTTGACACCCTCAGCATGGAAGACAGGTAGTGCCAAAAAAAACTGACCTAAAATATTGCACATGTAGTAATCAACTTCCATGACATTTAGTGAAACTGTCGTGAATGCATCAGTTAATTACAGCAGAATTTGCGACGGGGCAGGGGAAATCAATCTCGATTTCACATAAAGGTATATTGCGAAGTGGAAGTAAATCTCAATTTCACATAAAGGGAAGGGGCAGAGGAATGACATAGCGAATTCACAGAAGACAACGGGGTAGGGGAAGAAATTAGCTCCCTCGGCGTCTCCTTTTACAAAACGGGAAGTGAACGGGTACTAACCTGGGGAGTGAGTTTAATTTCACACAAATGGTGTTCTCAATTTCACAGTTCAGGCGACCCGCAATAATTTCACAAAAAAGGGATAATTTCACAAAAAAGGATAATGCATGGGAAGGGCAATGGGGCAGGAGAAAAAATTGCCTACATCGGCGTCTCCTTTTACGAAATAGGAACTAACCTGGGGAGTGAGTTTACCTTCTCAGCAATGGTGTTCGCGAGTTCACCATTCAGTCGCTGCGCAATAATTTCCAACCCTGGTTTTCACTTCGACCCGTTCAGTCACCGTTCACTGGTTTTCACTTCGACCCACGATTTCCCTGGTTTGATCTTTGCCGACGATGAAATGTCCGTGAAAGAGGATTGCAAATGGAGGGGTTGAAATTTGGGATTTTGGGAGAATGCGAGATCTACACTGAAGGGGGTTTATTCAAAAACGTTTCACGTGATTTCACTTACACCAGTGCAGCCATTATGTTTGACCATCTAAGTGCCATGTCACCTCCATGTCAGCATTAAGTAAAGAATTCAGGATAATGTTGTAGTACAAGTAGCTTTTTCCATTTTTTTATTCTTTCAATGCCTCTTCCACTATTGCTTGGGGGTTTAACAGTTTTTGAAAACGAGTACGATGGCAATGATATGGTGGACTGGTGGTGGTCCAACGACAGAACTAGGGAGTGACTGGTTGATATGGTGGGTGCTTGAACGAATGGTGGTTCGACGGCGGGCGCTTGGCATTGTAGATCTGGGGAACGGCTGGTTGGGACGGTGGTTCGGCGTTGGTCCGAAGGTGCTTGAAGAAATTGAAAGAGAATGCACACTACATGTTCGTCGCGTTTACATTTGGGATGGTTTAAATCCATGTTTTTAGTTGGCTTTTAAAATTTTGTGGTTAAGATTTGTATTCGATGGTGGTCTTTAAGGTTTGGCGGTGGTTGGTGGTGGTCAGGGCGGATCCAGGGTTAAATTTCTGCTAGGACGAAGCTTTAATGTTGAGAGTTAGACCGTCGATAATCAACTATAATATTAGTGATATCGTTTATTAACCCTAAACCTAAAATTCCTAAACCACATATTCTCAATTCAATTAACTTATTACTCATAGAACATAAATTATTATTCATAATTCATAAATAAAAAATAACACAAAATACCAATTCCAAATTTTCAAAGCCAACAAAAAAATCTGTAAAAAAAACAATGAAGGAGATGATTGTCCAGTGTCTGACCACTTATGTCTGCAACTCACGAGTCTAGAGGTTCGTCTCCGTGCGGCGTCCGTCCAAGTGACCGAGTTCCATTTCGGCTTTCTGCTCACAAGAGGTGTCGAGGTGGTAGATAAGAGTTTCTAACTTTCTACTCACAAATCACAGCCCACAGCCACAGGAGTTCGAACTCCGGAGTCCCAACTGAACTCACTGTGGTACGGTGAATGCGGTCAGTCTGCTGTCTACGACTCTACGTGCATTGCATCGTGTGTTTTCTTCTCACGTTCGCCAGTCATATGGAAATGGTGGTGGATCACATTATACATATGGATAATGGTAATGGATCAACTGAATTTGGACTGGCCTGGTTATTTTAAAAAAGGCTCACAACATTTGAAGCCAGTGGCGGACCCAGCACCCGGCCAGGGGGGGCGGCCACCCGTGCTGGGCTCCGTCGGAAGAGTTTTTGGGAAGCGACGGACGGCGCTGGTAACTGGTTCTTCTTCTCTTCCGCCTGTAACTGGTTCTTCTTCTTCAGTCCGCCCAACCATTTTTCCTCGATTAAATGAAAATGTTTGGACCACAAATTCATTTCATTCACTATTACCTCTTCAGTCTTCACGACTTCACCTTCAGTGGCTCAGCCTTCGGGATTCTTGCTGCCTTTATCATCCTGCCGCGAGTTCTGCCACATCCCGCCGACCGTCTTTTCCTCCACCACCGACCGGTGCCAGTGTGAACGGCTGGGAATTGCAATTTGCGAACGAACACCATGAGCCCATGAGTTTTTTCATTTCTGCCTGACTGCACATCGTTTTTTTTTTGTTATTATCTATTTATGAGTTATGAAATCATGATAGTTTTCAGTTTGTTTCAACTTTCGAGTATGATTTATGAATTGTAGTTGGGGAAATTGGGGGAAATTAAAATTGGATTTGGAATTGAATTGAATTTGGATTTGGATTTGAAATTGGATTTAAGGTTTGGAAATTGGAATTGGTATTTGGTAATTAAATTTTTTCTTTATGTTAGCAAGTAATCAATCATTTACCACAACACAGAAAAAAATGAAGTGGAGAAGTTGAGAATTCATGGTATTATTCATGTCAAGAGCCAAGAAAAGGGTCCATGGAATCCACCATTATCCATATCAAAGCACATTTCATAATTGGTTTGTTCCTTTTTACTTTTAGTTTATGTATCCCAATATTGAACTCATTATTTCATCTTATTATTTTTGAGTAATTCTCCAGTTAAAATGATTAATGATTACTATATGGAATGTATGCATAAATATGGAATTTTGCATTGAAATATTTGGGCTATTCGTATCAAGATGAGTGTGAAATGAAGAAATTGAACAGCGTGGGTTGGGATGATCAAACCAGATCCCTTTTTTCTTTCTTCTTGTATGTGCTTATTGCTGTCTATATGTGTTCGTATATTGAATCAATTTTCGTTTGCCTGCCATTTTTTTTGTATAAATATATGGTTAAAATTGTGTAATATTTTGGCCGGTTATGAAAACTTATTAATTACAAAATATAACGACATCGCTTTTACGATCGTAGGCTGGACTTGGATGTTGGGTCCGCCACTGTTTGAAGCCCAAATTTAAAAAAAAATAGAAAAGAAAAAAGAAACAGGAAGAATTCTAGTCGTCTTCTTCTCATCCCCCCTTCCTTCCAGTGACACCAGACCACTTTTCTGGTGAAGCCCAGTACGCGCGGCCGCATCTTCTCTCCGGGTGCTGGATCTGCAACTGGTGGTGGTTCTAATGATAGTATGATGTCTGTGGTGATCATTGGATGATCCAACATCCGACAAGCAGATGTCGACATTCATATATTTTTTGGTGTCAATGTCTAATATTCTGGATATATATCCGCAATTTCCTTTTCTTCCAAATAAATTCTTCTAGTTCATTTGGTGAGAGTAATTTTCTTTGGTTACAATTCTAGTTCGGTTGGTAAGAGTAATTCTCTTTGGTTTCAATCCTTTATGCAAATTATTTTAGTTTATATTTTTAACCATTTTGGTGCATAGACATTAAAACCAGTGCAAATTGCAATAGGAAGATTCGAACATGTGACTTCACTTAAAATTATAACAAGTTCAACCACTATGGCATTTGACAATTATTGAAATTATGTGTGATAAAATATATATGTTTAGTTTTCTCAAGTAATAGATATATTCTCCTTTTCTTTTAGTTTTTTAACTATAAATTTCGATATTACAATGACCCATCAATTAAACTACTGATTCACATGTTGAACCACTGATTCGACGATCCGATAATTTGTTTGAGTCAACTATCGGATTGAACATGAAATTTATGTTTTGAAGAGTGAAAAAAATAACGAAGAAGAAAATTAATTTGGTTGTTGACATTAACTGAAACCAAAAAACGTATTTGTTTTAATTTTGTCATTAGAGACTATTTAATTGGCAAAAAGTTTTGGCAGAAGAGATAAGCAATGATGCTATTTTTTCTTCACGCATTTAACAACAAATTTTTTGCCATATTTAAAACTGTTAAATAGTTTTTTTCATATTAGAATGATATTATTAGAGGATTGAACCTTCGAAGTAAGTAATTGGACTCATTTTTCAAACTTGAAATTCTTACAAAATAAATATTATTAAATGGATAGATAACGTCCTTTCACACTTACAATTCGAACTACGATGTAATTAATTTGAATTCATGATATTGGTTATTATTGCGGCTGTTGATGGTTTACGATCAACAATCGCTCGTGCTCACTTAAGATCTTGGATCCGTCACTGAACTGGTGGTTGGTGGTTGTTGAAGGTGTTGGTGGAAGTAATGGTGATGGTGCTTGTTGTTGTGGATTTTGAATTGAAGGTGATAGTTATGGTACATTGGAATGGTAGTGGTGGTGAGTGGTCATGGATTGTGGTGTTGGTCTTTTGTGTATGCAAATTTTTAGCGGTGACGTTATGTTAGGAAGTATGTATTTATTGCGGTTCGATGTGATCAATTTTATCTGTCTGTAACCAGATTAACATTAAGTCACAAATTAAATTTTTTTGATCACATAGAGTCACAATGAATACAAATTGATTATAATTAATCACAAATAACACATGTTAGTAACTTGGTTACATACAATCACAAATATACTAATTTTATCATAGACGATCTGGTCATAGTTAGCCACAGATAATACAGGTATGGTCACAAACAATAAATTTGTTCATATATAACATAGCTAGTCACAAATCTCGTCAACTACAATGCAACATTA
This sequence comes from Fraxinus excelsior, assembly GCA_019097785.1. Classification (NCBI taxonomy): domain Eukaryota; kingdom Viridiplantae; phylum Streptophyta; class Magnoliopsida; order Lamiales; family Oleaceae; genus Fraxinus; species Fraxinus excelsior. The sequence goes on from CM032640.1 coordinate 17,829,677, forward strand.
CTACCACCACACAATACTCAAAATGTTGTGCCTCAACACCACTATTAAACCGATCGACTTCGATGCACTTTTATCACATGCAATGCACCATTATTGTCACCACACATGTCTATTTACTAAACACAGTGCCACCTCACTACCACCACCCTACCTGTAAAATTATTTGTATTTGTAAATGTGTATAAAAAGAAAATATACTTTTAATTTTTGGATTTTTCTACGGTGAAGTAGGGTGAGGTTAGGGATGTCAACGAGCCGAGTCGAGCAGAGCCCAAGCTAAAAAAAAAATTCGGGCTCAGCTCGAGCTTTTTTTGACTGAGCTTTTTTAGGCCCAAGTCGAGCCAAGTAAAGCCCGGTCAAAAAAATGAGGCTCGGCCTGGGCTTTTGCACCGAGCCTTAGCGGGCCAAGCAGGCTAGGGTTTTTGAAATTTTTTTTTCTTCTTGGCTAAAATAGCTGCTTGCAAAAGGCAGCTTGTAGAAAAAGCTACCCTTAGAGGTAGCTCTATAATTTTTATTTATTTTTTTATGGTGGGCTCGATCGGGCCAGCCCGGGTCTGACGTTTTTCAAGCTGAGCCCGAACCGTTCGAGCCGTCAAGCTTTTTTGCCATCCCTAGGTAAGGTTGGGTTCGCCTAGATAGAGGTGTAGAGAGATTATAGGAATTAACGCCTAAATTTTGAAATAATTTGACAACTTTATTAGATTTTGATGCGTAGTAAAGTAGATTGCCTGAGCTCGAGCTTATTGCCCGAACTCAAGCCACCTTAATTATGCTAGGCCCAAGCTCGGGCTTAGAGTTAAGGTCGGGGTTAGCCCAGAGGTTGGGATTGTATCACTATCATCCAGACTCCTTGGCATCATCGCACATTTCCTAGGAATGCTAATCGTATTCTGACTACAACTCCCCAACCTATTACAAATTTGACTTTAACTCAAACTGTGCACTTCTAACATAACACAAACACATTGTATAACATTGAATAAGGACTACATAAGGTTGAATCCTTTAGGACTCCATCTCCAACATCTATAAAAACATAACCCAACCTCATTATTCAGGTACATTTTTCATAATATTACAACATACATCCTTTTGCAAAATTTTCCTTTCTGACTTAAGCATCGGAGGGGCTACATGACACACCTCGATGCCTTTATTTCAGGTATTGAAGATTAGATCGTGCAGAGTTCAACCATCCAGTTCAAGTTCATTCAGGTATGAGTTTTTGGTAGCATTATTAGCGTCATCTGTGGAAAGTGCTACCAAAAGTCATGGTCAACACACGTTCATGACATCTTCTAGTAAGCTCATCCGCTCCTAACCAGCCCCCTACCGGGAGATCTCCTGGTTCTCCAAGAGGTATTGTCAAGAGAACCACCACATCCACCACCAGCAGTCGCTCTTGGAGCGTTTGAAGAACTCTACCAACACGTGGCCACGTTAACTCAGTTGCTATATTAGAGAAGTACACACTCAGCACCATCCCTACAAAGTGGTCTTATGGTGGATGCTTAGGCTCCCAGCCCCCGCTACAGTGATGCCGGAACGTCAGGCGTACCTCATATACCCTTAGGTTTGAGATCAGTTACTATGGACTCCGTTGATCTTGCAAGGATTATTGAGGATAGAATCACAATTGGAATGCTTTAGAAGTCCCAGGCAGCAACATCATTTACCCCTAACACACCTTTTACCATGGAGGTTTTATCATAACCCCTACCGAACCGGTTTAAGTATCCTCGAGTAAAGGAGTATGATGGAACGATCAACCCCATCAACCATCTCAATATATACACGGATATTATGAAGTTGCAGGTTGTACCCTATGCAATAATGTGTAAGGTCTTTCCTCATACACTTACCAACGCAGCCAGGGATTGGTTCTCCACATTGGAGACTAACTCAATATCTTCCTTTTCAAGTTTGGCTAACAAGTTTTCCATATTCTTTGCAAGTAGTAAGTGTACCAGGAAGACAACCGCGTTAATTATGCAAATGCGGTAAGGACCCAATGAGACACTTCATAATTTCACGACAAGTTTAATAAGGAAAGACTTCTGATCCCTGATCTACATATCACAACTGCAATCTCTGATCTAACATATGCCATAAGATGAGAGGCATTTAAGATGTCTCTGTCAAAGACCATTTCCAAGTCAATAACTGACCTACTTACCAGAGCTGAGAAATACATCAACATGGAGGAGACCATGTTTCCAAGAAGAGATGCCCACCATTAAAGAAGCTCAGGGCTGAAGAGGCCGCATGAGTCTAACCAGAACCATTTTCAAAGCAAGCCAAGGCAAGACTCCCCTCTAACATCCTTCACTCGATTGAACACCACGGGGTCTAACACTTTGATGGAAATCAAAGACCTTAAAGAGTTGAAGTGGCCTCCGAGACTACGGGCTCCTCCTGAAACTTGTGGGAAAAGCAAGTTCTGCGACTTTCATCGAGATCATGGACACACAACCGAAGGATGCTTCGCCTTGAAGAAAGAAATCGAGGCACTCATCAAGAGGGGTTTCCTGGGCGCTTATGTCAACCATGACAAGCATGCGGAATAGGTAGAACAAGGGTAAGGCTCCTGAAAATATGTGAGATAAACAACCAACCATAGGTACTATTAATATCATTATCGGAGGGACAACCTCGGGAGGGGACTCTAGTAGCTGGCATAAACAGTATGCTAGGTAATACCTCTCGATCTCAAGCATGGATATCAGTAGTATAGAAGATATCACTTTCGGATCAAATGACTTAGAATGCGTGCCTTTTCCTCATAACGACACCTTGGTTATATAGGCGATAATTGCTAATTTTGAGGTGAGGAAGATTCTGGTGGATAATGGAAGCATAACTAACATGCTGTCACATGAGGCTTTCGTTAAGATGTGCATTTTAGCTGAGTAGCTCAAGTCGGTCAAAACCACCCTTCAAAGGTTCAGAGGCGGTGTCGTTATTCCAGAAGGAATTGTAGGGTTACCTTTCACCTTGGGATCAAAAGGAAAGCAGGTAACACAGATCACAACTTTTCAAGTAGTTCGTGCTCCTATAACCTATAACGCCATACTTGGAAGGCCCTTGCTGAATAGGATCAAGGCCATTGTCTCAATATTTTACCTAGCAGTGAGATTTCCTACAAGTAATGGGGTCGGGGTAGTCTGAGGAAGCCAATTAGTGGCTAGACAATGCTATGTTACCAGCATCCGGAAGATCAAAGCTCACGTCATGCAATTTTCAAAGGTCTATCTTGACCTCAAGCACCATGGGAGGCTTGTCCCAGTGGAGGAAATGGATGAGGTCGAGCTCGAGCCTAGTAAAAAAGTTACTATTGGTCGAGATCTTGATGCTACAAACATGGCCCAACTTATTAGTTGTATGTCCTGCAACATCGACGTATTTGCTTGGAATGTAGAAGATATGTCTGGAATAGACCTCGAAGTTACAATATACAGACTCAACATAAACCTGGGTGCAAGACTAGTAAAGCAAAGAAAGAGGCAGTTTGTGCCAGAACGACGTGAAGTCATACGAGAAAAAATTGCTAAGCCGTTAGTGCGAAATTCATTCGAGAAGTCCAATATCCTGATTGGCTTGCCAACTTTGTTCTTATCAAGATAGCTAATGGGAAGTGGCGAGACTGCATCGACTTTACTAATCTAAACAAAGTATACCTTAAAGAGAGCTATCTCCTACCTCGAATTGATAATCTTGTGGACAGCACCTTAAGTCATAAATTATACAGTTTTCAAGATGCTTTCTCTGGGTATCATCAAATTCTTATGTCAGAAGAGGATCAAGAGAAGACCTCATTTATAACTGATTCGGGTATATACTGCTACAGGGTCATTCCATTCGAGTTGAAAAATGCAGGAGCTACGTATCAAAGACTTATCAATAAGATCTTTGCCAACTTGATAGGGAAGAACATCGAAGCATACGTAGACGACATGGTCGTTAATAGCAAGCGATTGGCTTGTCATATCTTAGACCTTGAAGAGGTCTTCGCTACATTACTTTGGAATAAGACAATTTTGGACCGAATAATTTTCAAATTTTACAAAATAAAAAAATCTGAATTGTTAAATTTGAAAACCATAAAATTATCAAGAGTCAAATTAAAAATTTGATTCTCGATGATTCAACATGAAATTGGCTCTAATACCACTTGTTGAATTCTTCATTAAATTAAACTTTACATAATTGCCAAGATCTCCATGTCAAATCATCAAGAAAATTAATTAATGCGGAATATAACTTGTTCCATTGATTTGTATTTTGAATCCTGATCTTTAAGTCTTGATTTCTCGTTCTTAAATTTAATTACTCCAAACCTTCTTCTTGATTCTTGATTGTGGTTTTATGAATCTTTCTTTTCAATATACTTTCTCTTATATTCTTGTGTTGATGGAATGACACAAAGAATGAGAATTACATATGAATTGGGGACCATAACCCTTTATATAGTTTCCATATGTATTCGGCCCATAGCCAAATACAAACTATAATGGATCTAGTCTCTACATATATAGTCCGATCACACTTTATTTAGATGTCCAAAGCCCTACCACTTAATTCTTTATTAGATCACTTTAATCTTAGGTTTAACTTTAAGATAGTCGTTATACACAATTAATTACATGTGTCGCTCCACATGGTAAATTAAATAATTTCTCAACATCAACTTGCTATCAAACTTTTAGTCATGCATAATTGTTCTAACTTCAACCATAGAACAGCTGATGAAATCTCCTTCTAAATGTCCTGAACAATAATATTTAATATATGAAGATGAATGTGAAAAACTGTCTTCTTATCATTTTGTAATTTCTCCTCCGCGGTCAAAGTTGTGGGCATATTGTCAATTCCCAACAATGCATCATCCAAATCCAGTTGTGCGAATACTGCATCTTAACCTGCCATAGCAAAATCTAGTACTCCGATCCAAAAGTAGAATATCATACTTCATGGATACCATCACGAACAAAAATTTCGAACAAATCAAACACTGCGCTTTTGCGGAACTGCTGAACATGAGATCTGATACCAATTGTTGTAAAATAAATAAGATACAAGAATCACTCTGATACCACTTGTTGTATGATCAACCACCGAATTGAGATGTTGAAGTTATATGGCACAATAATAAAATATTTGATCAAGGAAAAGAATAATAAAGACAAGAAATATGACATAGGAATTAAGAGATTTTATTGACTCAAGAATAATGGATAAAAGAGAAAATTACAATGAATACTATATTTTAGTAATCTATTTTCTCATACTTACGAAATTCTATAGAGGGGCAAAATATTTATAGGGAACATGTAAGAGATGTCCAAACCCTCTTAGTAGAGTTGTTGTTGAAGTATGATGCCAAAAAAATCGAGTCCAAAACGAAAAAGGAGAGAAAAATGCGAAAAACCCAAAACATGTCAGTGGGCGCCGCGGCACAACGTTTTGAATTTTTTTTCCAAATTGTTTTCTCATTCAAAACTCTTTTTCAAATTCAATACCAATTTTCAACTCCCAATGGGCTTCCAAAATAGAACTTCAACTTGACGTAGGACTCTAATAGCATTCCAAACTTGAATTATCCTTGACCTGCACTTCAATTAGAATTCTTTAATACTTCAAATAAGGATTTCGAGTCACACCCAAATTCTAACAAGTTCAATTAGGTTGATCTAACTAAAGCTAAACTAGAATTGTGATAGTTACTATTCTTTTATCTCTCCGGAGACTAGAGACATGACTCGTCTCTGAAAGCTTACGATGGGTCCAAGGCTTATCAAGTGTCTTGTTCATTAATATGAAGGCTCCTTGAAATTGCTTGACAATCTTGCTTAGATCCTCCATTAACCCGAGACTTGTGGAATTAATAATAAAGAAATATTTTTTGGACTTATCAGGGAAAGTGAAGGAACATTTCGGTATGGTAACTACTGTAGAGAAGCAAGCTAAACTGGTAGTTATATATCTCTGCAAGCTGAACTTTCTTTTTCATTTTTTCTATTCTTAGCTTAAATAATTTTCTCCTTTTTTCAATTTTCATGAGGCTGGGCTTTTAGGGGTGGGTGGGGATGTGTAGACGCTAAGATAGCTGTGAGCATAAAAAATCTACGTGTGAGATTTTTTTAAAGTATCCACAAAAGATTTTAGGGTTCTAAAGAGCATTCTTGTTTGTTCTATAAAAGCATTTTATGCACACTTGAATTTTATGTAAATTGAAAATTATCTAATTTTATACTTCTCTTGGTAACATATAAATTCAATGAGAATACTATTTTATTGAACTTGAAATCTACACAGATTGTGAATTCCGTAAACACTCTGTTAAGAATTTGAGTGTGACCTGAATTCCTTATTTGAAGTAATTAAAGAATTCTAATTGAAATACACATCATGAAGAATCCAAGTTTGGGATACTATTGGAGTCATATGTCAAGTTGAAGTTCTATTTTGGAAATACGTTAGGAGTTGTAATTTGTTTTGGACTCTATTTTTTGGTATCATACTTCAACAACAATTCTACTATGAGGGTTTGGAAGTCTCCTAAATGTTCCCTATAAATATTAGGCTTTCCTATACAATTTTAAAGTGTGAGAAAATAGATTGCTAGAATTATAGAATCTATTGTAATTTCTCTCTCTTCTCCATTATTCTTGAGTCAATAAAATCTTCTAATTCCTCTGCATTATTCTTGTCTATATTTTTTTTGCTCAATCATATACTTCATTATTATTTGCTATATAACTTCAACATCTCGATCTGGTGATTGGTGTCACAACAAAGGGTATCAGAGCCAAGGTTTAACAGTTTCGTAGAGGGCACAGTTTGATTTGTTCGAAGTTTGTGTTCATGATGGCTTCCATGAAGTATGACATTCCACTTTTGTATTGGAGTAGTAGATTCTTACTATGGCAAGTTAAGATACATTCAGTACTTGCACAACTAGATCTGGATGATGCGTTGCTGGGAATTGACAAGATGTCAGTCAGCTATCTTGACCGTAGAGGAGAAATTACTGAAAGATAAGAAGGTGGTTTCTCACATTCATCTTTATCTATCAAATACCATTATTTAGGACGCTTTGAAAGAGAATTGAGTAGCTGATTTATGGTTGAAGTTGGAGCAACTGTGCATGACTAAAAGTCTGACAAGTAAGTTGAACCTCAAGTAGCATTTATACTCTCATCGCATGACAGAAGGAGGATCATTGGAAGATCACCTGGCTGTATTTAAAGAGATTGTCACTAATTTGGAAACTTTGGAAGTAGAGTATGATGAAGAAGATTTAGCTTTAATCTTATTGTGTTTGTTGTCCGCTTTATTTTTTTTATTTAGAGACACGATCTTAAACAATCGTGATATTCTCACCTTAGAGAAGGTGTATGATGTTTTATATTCAAAAGAGAAGATGAAGCATTTGGTTTATGAGGCCAGTGATGGAGAAGGCCTGATTGCTTATGGTGGTTCTGGAATAAGCAAATCGAAGTCTAAGTTCAGTAATCAAATTTGTAACTACGGCAAGAAGAATGAGCACTTGAAGAAAGATTGTTGCAAGTAGATATTCAGATATTTCAGGCAAAGTAGACCTCGCGAAGAACATTGTAAGTGATGGAGATATCTTAGCTATTTCTGACATGAAGTCTAAACTGGAAGAGGATTGGATTCTTGATTCAATGTGCGTGTTTCATATGTGTCCTAATAAGGACTTGTTTACTACATATGAAACTGTTTCCAAATGTATTGTGGCTATGGGAAACAACGCATTTTGTTGTATTGCTAGAATTGGTACAGTCAGATTGAAGCTTTTGGATGGGACAATTAGAACACTTGGCCTGGTTCGACATGTTCCAGATTTGAAGAAAAATCTCATCTCGTTGTCTATCCTTAATTTAAAGCATTATGAGTTGTTTGGTAGAGGTGGAGGTAGAGGTTTGAAGGTTTGTAAGGATGTCCAAGTTGTATTGGAGGGATAAAAAATGTCTCAGTTATACATCTTCCAAAGTTGTGCAAAATCTAGAAAAGTCAACCAGCAAAGATTTAGTACTGTGGTAGACATTTAGTTTGGTACAATACCTTTAGGAGCTCATAGAGGGTCAAATTTGAATAATACAACTTAGTGGAGTTTCAAAGATATGGGTAATGTTGTCTTTCCACCATCACCTACGGTGCTATTGTATTCAGTTGTTACATATGAACCCAGTGGAACAATATATGTGGATGTTGATTTTGTTGAGCGTGATTTAAGTGGAGTAGAAGGTGTACAATCTAGCAAGGTGCCTTCTGTAAAAGCATTCGGTATTGATTCTACTTTGGGCTGTGTTACAACCTATTTTGGTTAATTCAAAATCATTATGACTTTTTGGGAATCGAAGGTAATTCTATAGAGTAGTGCTTGGATTCATTGGAAGAGGTAGAGTATTTTTGTGTTTTGTTGGAGAAATTAATTTTTTGGTTAATTTGAAGAATGTGGTTTATTCCTTGGTGGAATTCATGTCAAGATGGAGATTTTCAAGAATTTGAGTGTGACCCGAATTTCTTGTTTGAAGTAATTAAAGAATTCTAATTGAAATGCACGTCATGAAGAATTCAAGTTTGGAATACTATTGGAGTCCTATGTCAAGTTGAAGTTCTATTTTGGAAACACATTAGGAGTTGTAATTTATTTTGGACTTTATTTTTTTGTGTCATACTTCAACAACAATTCTACTAGGAGCGTTTGGATGTCACCTATATTTTCCCTATAAATATTAGGATCTTCTATACAATTTTAAAGTGTGAGAAAATATATTACTCTAATTATAGGATCTACTGCAATTTCTCTCTTTTCCATTATTCTTGAGTCAATAAAATCTTTTAATTCCTCTGCCGTATTCTAGTCTTTATTTTTTTTGCTTGATCATATACTTCATTATTATTTTCCATATAACTTCAACATCTCAATCGGGTGATTGGTGTTACAACAAGTGGTATCAATCCTAACACACTTTGTACTACTGTCCATAATTACTTTCTGGGTGGTTTAATCCTAAGTCGAGACCTTCTATTACATTTGCTATTTATCAGTTTGAAGAAAAAATATTGTTCAAGAAAGTCTTCTGATTATTTTACATATCCATATTATTGTTTCACGTTAAAGAATTCTGCTTCTTACAGCTCACAAGTGTCAACTATTTATGTTTACGAGAATAGACTATTTTCTCTACTTCCTTTCCTAAAAAATGTGCAGTGTGGCTGGATGAAATTCTTACAGGATGGAATGCTGTGCTTCTTGGTATAATGACGTACAAACAGTTGTAAATATTGCTGGCCATTACAATCTAAAGAAAGGAATTGAAGGTCGCTTGGGTAAGGACTTCCAAAAGAAAATTGAGCAAAATGGATTCATTGATGTCAAAAATAGAATAGGTGCGTATTGTTTTTGTTTGAATGACATATCTATATCACTTCAGTTAATGTTTTGGTGCCAGATACATAGCAATTGCATTGCATCACAACTTTTTGTTTTCTCAATTACATTGCATCACAACCCCCATATGATGGAAGACGTGAAGCCCAACCTAAAATCCTGCTCCTGACCTTCTGGATAAGATCATTATAAATGAAGCTCCTCTTGGCCCCCTTGAATATAAGGACTCCCAGATAAGTGAACGGCTGATGCTGGTGTCGAAAAACAGTCAAAATCTCCAATCGTCTGATTTTACTAATAGATGCCCATTTGGGTAATATGAGCCCGCTCTTGTCTCTATTCACCAACTGACCAGAGACCCCATCATAGTGCTCTAAACAACTAAGAATTCTCCTGATAAACTGTTTCTAACCGTTGGCGAATATGATCATATCATCAGCAAATGAAAGGTGTGAGACAAGAGTACTACCGCCATGCCGATAAGACATATTGGGATAGTCCTGAAACCTCTGAGTGAGTAGGTGTGAGAAGTAATCGGCCGCTATGATGAACAAGGATGGTGAGATAGGATCTCCCTGTCTGAGCCCTCGAGAGGAAGGGAAAAAGCCACAAGGACAGCCATTTAGGATAACAGAAAAATGACACTCTGAGATGCACCGACTAATTCTATCAATCAAGATCCGATCAAAACCAAAAGCCTCTAATACAGAATAAATGAAGCTCTAATCCATACGATCATAAGCTTTAGTCAAGTCAAGTTTCAGCATAGCATTACCCCCCTCGTATTTTAACATCCAAAGTATGAAGAAGCTCCTGAACCAAAAGAACATTGTCCCCAATTAGGCGACCAGGAATGAACCCACTCTGTTGTGGAGAGATAATGCGTGGTAACAAAGTACCCAATCTGGTGTTCAACAGCTTAGTAATAAGCTTATTGAACACAGTACATAAACTGATAGGTCTAAAGTCGGTCCATCTACAAGCACCGTCCCTCTTAGGGAGCAAAACAATAATGGTAGCAGCAAAACCCCGAGGAAGATGGCCGCAGTCAAAGCTGCCTTGTATACATCGTCCTGAATAATGTCTCAACAATGTTGGAAGAATAAGGATGAGAATCTGTTCGGTCCGGCAACACTGTCGGCATCTATACTAAACACCGCTTCCTGAACATAATGAATCAAAGGGATGTGGTTTATAGCCAAATTATCATCCTTTGTCAAAAGCCTAGGGATGATATCAGAACGAATGGGGTTCAACGACTGTGTAGGAGCATATAGAAGATCCTAGTAGAATGTAATAGCAGAAGACTAAATGTCAACAGGATTTGTCAAGATAACCCCTGTTTGCGTTCTGATGGACCTAATACACGATTTGATCCAACGACCTTGAACAATCGCATGGAAATAACGAGTATTATGATCTCCTTCACATACCCAACATGAACCGGCTTTTTGCTTCCAAAACTCTCCTCAATAGATAATGTTCAATTCAAAACTGCATGTGCATAATGTAATAGGTCACGATGCTCCGGTATAGGGTCTCTATCATATACTATCTCAACTTCATCCACCCTACCCTCAGCATCACGCACCAATTGGAAAATATCTCCAAACACATGTCGATATATATATATATATATATATATATATATATATTCATTCCTGCTTTGAAATATAGGAATTTAGGAAACCACTTTTGTAAAGTTTCAATCTTGATTGGCTTAAATTCCATTACTGTCACTGGGAACATTTGAAAATAGTCACTGTTTGCCCAAATTAATACCAAGGTGCAGTCAAAGAAGTGAGCAGGGGTGGACCCACATGGGGTCATGTGGGGTCAGATGACCCCACAAAAAAAAATTTAGTTTTTTAGTTTTTTTTTCTAACCTAAACATTTTTGAAATCTCATTTTTGACCCCACAAAAAATTTTTCTCGGTCCGCCCCTGGAAGTGAGGAATATTTAATGTAACGAACACAGATTGGAATCGTCATGGCTATATTAGCATTGAGTTTACTTTAATATCATGGCATTTGTTTCTTTCCTTTGCATTGGAGAGGTAGACGGAGTTGCTCATGCAATTATTGTCCCTCGCAAAGCTTTACTCTACTCAAAAGTGGTCCTGAGAGTGCGTAGGTGGTGTGATGATATAGGGCCTCACCATGTAGGGACACTAAAAAATTTTTGTTATATATAATAATTTCAAAATTTAAAATTTTTATTATTATGTTAGTTAAATGGCACAATATTTATGGGAAAAAAAAATAGAGAGAGAAGTAGAAGAATTATGATTCTTATGTAACATTATTGTTCCAATTGGATTACATACCAAGATATTTTATTAGAACAAGGGAAAAGATTCACATGGTTTAGACTCCTTCGTAACTAATTTCAAAATGTTGTGCTTAACTATTTTTCTAATTTTAAACTATCTTGCTTTCAAAAATAAAAATATATATTTTAAACATCTATTTTATCATCTCAATCCCAAATGTCAAATTAGATTCATTAATCAATTACCAATCCAACTAGAAAATAAACAACCCAAAATCCAAATGATAAAAGTTAAAACTGAAAAGTCACCCTTAGAGCACTTTTCTTCGTTTTCCTCGACTTACACTACCCATGAATAACAATCAAACAGAGAAGAGAAGAAGCTCTACCATTAGTTTTTGTTGCTTGCTTTACAATAATACAGTACCATTGCAACATCGTCATTTTATTGATGCCAATTATTTACTTGTTAACTGTTATTTCATCATATTTTTTGTGTTTTAGAAGGATAAATTTTGTTAAGTGAAAGAGGCACCAATTTAAGGTTTTTTTTTTTTTCCGCAAGTTTTTTTTTATTTACATGAAAGGGGCACTATTTTAAAATGTAGCATGGGGCACCCAAAATCTAAAAGCCGACCCTAACTCTACTCAATGCACATTGTCTTCATTGTGTTGAGATGCATTGTGACCATAGCCAACGCCCCCACAAGCAAATGTGGCACTCAACCTTTAAACTGCTACCATTGCCTTCCCATCTACCCTGTTACCATTCTCGTCCTTCAGTAATAACAACCTAAGTAGCCTTATAGGCAATATAGTAAGAAACCCACCAACTGAGCAACCACTGGCATCTCAACGAGGTACACCTTCCAGCTTCAATCTTTCTCTAACAACGTCGATGCATTGAAGGAAGACCGAATCATGCCCACAAGGGAATTCTGAATACCATCCCCCAAATTTTATTAATTTTAAGAGGAAGAATGATTCATTCATTTCATTGTGTACAAACTTGAATAAGAAGATTACATTTATAAGCAAGGAAAGGTAAAATGGTTCAAATTTCTGGACAATGCTATTTACATTTATGCACACCTGATGCTTGCCCATACTAGATGGGCATCAATTAAAATAAGCCAGCCATTTAGATTGCATGGTGGTTTGAATACCAAAATATTTATTAATTTAAACAAATTTCAACATGGAACTCGCCATTTTTAGAGTAGGGTCTCATTCAACATCACTTGCAGTGGTTTTCAACACCCCACCAATAACATAAATTATAACTAAAATTGACACGATACGAAACAAGGAATTCAAACGAAAACCTTAGAAACACAAATCTGGAATCAATCAAAAAATGAAAGATACAATCAAAAAGCTTTATTAATTTCAAGATGCCCAAAAACAAAAAATTAACCCTTTATTTATAGGATCTTGTTACATGTACATGAATATTTGCATAAATTATTACCTAATGTCACATGACACTCTACCATTTGTCAATTTAAAACAAGGTCAACTTTTCCATCCAATATTTTTCCTCCACATTATTTTATATAATCCCTCATACCATTTTTATGTACAAGTAACATAATCCTTATTTATAGGGGTTTAAACGAAAACTTAGTTTAAAAGAAATTTATTGTAAAGAATTTGAAATAAACTAAATGACAAAAATAGAATTAAAACTGAAAAATTAGTTTTCGATTCCTAAACGAACACGGGTGGCTAAAATCCATCATAAATTACAGCAAAGCGATGAGTTCAGTTCAGCTCATCATTTTCTTCCGAAAATGTATTATGGGCCCACAGAGCTCGAACGTAAAATCTATAATTTACTATTTTTTTCTTTTCAATTCTAGTGTTCCTCAATCCCTTCGACCATCTGCTCTACATCAGAAATGCATGAAATTAGCGGTATCCCAATGAAGAAAACTTATAGTTAACCAACAACTTCCAATCTATAACAACCAGAAGGTGAATTTCCAAAGCTTAATCACCAGCGGCCGACCCAGCACCCTGTGAGGGGACGCGGTCGCGCGTGCTGAGCTCCGCCGAAATAATGCACGAGCATGAGAAAAAAGGAGACCAATGAGCACAAGGTTAAGGTTTGGATTCCTCTTCCTTTTTTTTTAATTGGGCCTCTGCTTTTCAATTGACCAGATCCAAATCAATTATATATGTAGTCCATGTCTATTAATTTCACCATAGTTCCATTTCCATCTTTCCACGAATTTACATAGTTCCGCCACTTCCACCAACTACCCGCCTTTCGGTTATGCCGCCACTAGTGACCAGTCCAACAGTGCCGGTGCTAGACGATTGAGTCTCAAAAGTTGGAAGGTCGGAAATATGATGTTAGTGTTGTCGACTGCTGTAGTACCGTCGTGATTGTGACTGTGAGCATGTGAGTTTTCTCTCTCTCTCTCTCTCTCTCTCTCTTTTCATTTTTGTTTGGTATTGGTGTTATTTTTTATTTATGAGTTATGATTATCCTTACTTAAAAATCATTATTTATATTCTATGAGTTAATTGACAATTTGGCATTGAAATGAGAATAGTAATTTGTGAACGTGTGAATTTGTGATTTAGGATAAATAATTTATGTTGCACTATTATTGAATTATGAATTTTAATTTATCATTTATGAGCTTTGATTTGTAATTTGAGAATTAGAATAAGTGAAAAAAAAATCACTTGAAAAGATGTTGGGCTCAATTCGACAATGTGTCCTAACTATGTTTTTTAATCAATTGTAATTCAGAAGTAATTGCGCAAAAAATGGGAAATGACTGGTTGAATGACAATTTAGTAGTTTACATAGAGAAATAGATTTTTGAAAAATTTGATAATGAGGCAATATTACAATGTTTTTCAAATATGAAGTCTTATAGAATGCAGTTGTCTAAGTTTATATTTACTGAGCAAGATTGTATCGTATTGTTGATTTGTGATTTATATATATTGACAAGTGATTTATAGACTTGGTACTATAATTCGGGATGATTTGTTATATTATTTTTCATGTAATCATCTATATCTCCCTCTATATCATATTTCGTAAATGTTAGGTTTTGTGACCCAAATCAGGTCCGAATTGGGCCTAGGGCTTCACATTTGGAGTATTGTGCTTGGAAATGTCAAAATAGGGTCCAAGAATGAAAAATGACAGATTGATGGTGCTGGATAGACGCTCGACTCCCACTCGAGTGAGAGAAGCAAAATTGGAACAGTGAATCCGTCGCTAGCCTATGGCTAAGGCGTTGCTCGAGCGACGGGCCGCGAACATTTTTCCTTATTTTTCTGGTTTTACACAATTTTTTGACTTAGTTACCATGTTTTAGGGTTTTGGACGTTTCTCCTATAAATAGTGGACTCTTCATTTAGTTCTGTAAGTAGAATATTGCATAAATTGTATTCTCTCTCCATTGGTTATTGACAAAGTATTTTGTTCCTCTACCAATTCATCTCTCGCTTGTTTTTCTTTGTACAATCTATACTTCATATCGCGTCATATCACCTCTTCAAATTCCTAACAAGTGGTATCAGAGCTACATGTTGTTGAATTTATTTCAGATTTCTAGTTTCAATGGCTGTCATGAAGTATGACATTCGATTTTGGATCGTAATACAAGGTTTTCTCTTTAGCAAGTAAAGATGAAAGCAATTCTGGCGCAGATGGATTTGGACGATGCTCTGTTGGGTTTTGATAAAATACCAACAAATTGGACAACAGAGGAGAAGCAACGAAAGGATTGGATGCGCTATCTATAATTCATCTTCATTTTTCTAACAACATTCTTCAAGACGTGGTTAAGGAGAAATCAACTGATGCATTATGGTTAAAACTGGAGCAACTGTGCATGACGAAGACATTGACGAGTAAGTTACATATGAAGCAGATGTTTTATTCTCATCGCATGGCAGAAGTGAGTTCTTTGGAGGACCATCTAGCTATGTTCAAGGAAATCATCGATGATCTGAAAATGTTAGAAGTCAAGTATGATGAAGAGGATCCGGCATTGATCATGTTGTGCTCACTGCCCACTTCGTGTTCGTCATTCAGGAACACGATCTTGTACAGTCGTGACACACTCACCATTAACGATGCTTATGACTCTTTATTTTCAAATGAGAAGATAAAGCACGTCATTGGAGCTAAGGATGATGAAGCTCTAGTTTCATACGGTGATCGACATAAAGGTAGGTCGAGGGTGGACTTCAGCAATCAAGTTTTCTTCTATTGCACGAGAAAAAGGACACGTCAAGAAGGATTGCGACAAGTTGCATGGTAAAGGTAATTTGTCTGCAAATCATGGAAGGCAATATGATCATTCGGACAAGAATAATATTGTCAAGAGATTTTCGGATGGCGAAGATGTGGTGCTGACTGTATCTAACATGGAATCTAAGTTGGATGATGAGTGGATTCTGGACTCAGCATTAGGGCTAGACAAAACTCCCGAACTGAATCGAAAAGAACCGAGTGATTCTTCATAAGTTAAATATCCGAACGGGTATTTGATCGAGAACTCATGGGTTTTATTCGGTTCTCGGCTCTAGACTAATAGCCAAATAAGAACCGAATCTAAATAATTTTTTTTTTATATTGATTAAATTATTTTAGTTTTTTTCTAAACAAATTAGTAAATTAACTAATTTAGTGATTAATGCTCCAAATCCCAAGCCAAATCAATGCCTAGCTAGCCCACCTCAACCCAATTTCTAAATTCAATTTTTGTTTTAATTTTTTGGCCCAATTATTAATTTCACCGTTAACCCAAGATTTGGGCTTTTTTAAGGTTTTTTTCCTTCCCTTTCCAATTTCATAGTTTCATTCGATAAGCACATGTCCACTAACCATTAGATAAATTGAAAACCTATATCTACATGTCCAAATCAAACCCGTTGACTGCCGAGTCCGACTTCTCCTCTCCAACTTCACATCAAAGCTACGAATGAACATGTCGTTAGTTGTATTTATGTGGTGTTACTGTAAATATTAAAAAAATTAATTATGGTATGGAACCGAACCAAACGAAACCGAACCCGAAAGATTTCATAATTATATTTGAACCGAACGGTTCCATTATTAAATACCCGAAGAATTTAGTTCAGTTCGGTTCTCTTTAGAACCGAATCGAACCGAACCATGTCCATCCCTATTCAGCATGTTCGTTCCATATGTATCCCAATAGGGCCTAGTTTGAAACATATGAAACGGTAAATCAAAGTAGAATTGTCATGGAAAACAACCAATCTTGTAGGGTTGCTGGAATTGATCGAGTCAGATTAAGGTTATTGGATGGGACAGTTCGAGTTCTTGGCCAGGTTCGGTATGTTCCAGACTTAAGGAAGAATCTCATCTCATTGAGTACCCTGGATTCTAATGGGTACACATTCTTCGGTGGAGGTGGAGTCTTGAAGGTCCAAATGTGTCATCGTGTTGTGTTGGGAGGACGGAAGAGTTCTCAACTGTATATCCTACAAAGACGCGTAAAATCAATAAAAAGACATTTGGACAGGTTAAGTAGCGTGGAAAAGATCCAATTCAATACAATACCTTTTGTGTTGGGCTCTGAGTCATTTGCTATGAGAAGATTCATAGAGAATAAGTATCGAGTTTCAGATATGTGTGATCATGCTTTCGGGGTGTTTGAATGTGATTCTAGTAAGGGGCCTTCAGTTCAAGTATTTGGTATGGATTCTACTACATGGTATACTTCGACCATGTTTGGTATTTGTTGAATTCTTTGTTGGAATTTTGGGAGCCCAGGATTAGGTTCGAGTGTCGCTTGTGGACATTGGGCA
Organism: Fraxinus excelsior; assembly: GCA_019097785.1. NCBI lineage: Eukaryota > Viridiplantae > Streptophyta > Magnoliopsida > Lamiales > Oleaceae > Fraxinus > Fraxinus excelsior. The sequence continues at coordinate 17,847,181 of CM032640.1, forward strand.
AAGGTGATGTTTTTCTTGAGGTGGAGAGTTTTGGTACTGAATGAAGAGATTGGTTTATTCTGATACAGTCAGACTTGTTTTTCCAGGTGTAGAAATTTTGGAGTTTCGTTCGTTACACCGAAATTTGTGTCAAGGTGGAGGTTGTTGAATTTTGTGACCCAAATTAGGTTGGAGTTTTTTGGGAATATATTTTTCCTTTTCACATATTTGAAAAAATATTATTTCATTTTTTTCACGTGATTTGTTTTTATCTTATTTCAATCTTGGGTTTGGAGATCTTCCCTATAAATAGTAGACTTTCATTCAGTTTTTGAGAGATTGGAAATTACTGAAATTGTATTTTCTCTCAATTGGTTGTTTAATAAAATATTGGTTCCTCTTGTCAATTTTTCTTTTTCTTTATTTTAAATCTTGTTCTTGTTTGGTGAGCGATCAATACTTTATATTGCTCCATTAAGCTCTTTCGATTTTTCACAACACGTGGGTTCAAATCTTGTTCTTGTTTAGTGAGCGATCAATACTTTATATTGCTCCATTAATCTCTTTCGATTTTTCACAATACGTGGGTTCAGAGGGTCTCAACAAGAATTGTTGGATTTTGTGACCCAAATTAGGTTGGAATTTTTTGAGAATATATTTTTCATTCTTTGCACGTATTTGGAAAAACATTATTTTCTTTATTTCAAGTTATTTGTTTTTATCTTGTTTCCATCTTGGGTTTGGACATCTTTCTTATAAATAGTAGACTCTTAATTCAGTTTTTGAGAGATTGGAAATTGCTGAAATTATATTTTCTCTCCATTGGTTGTTTAATAAAATATCAGCTCCTTAGCTAATTTTTCTTTTTTTGTTTTTTTACTTTAAATCTTGTTCTTGTTTGATGAGCGATCAATACTTCATATTGCTTCATTAATCTCTTCCGATTTTTCACAACATATAGGTTCAAAGGGTCTCAACAAGTGGTATTAAGAGATAAGGTTCAGCAGTTCCACAGAGCAAGGATTTGATTCGTTCGAGGTTGTTTGATCGATGGCTTTCATGGAGTATGACATTTCGCTATTGGATCGCAGTACAAGATTTTCATTGTGGCAAGTAAAGATGAGAGCTATATTGGAGCAAATGGATTTGGATGATACATTGTTGGGATTTGACAAGATGCCTACAACTTGGACAACAGAGGAGAAGTAACATAAGGATTGCAAGATACTTTTGCAAATTCATCTTCATCTATCTAACAACATTCTTCAGGACGTCTTGAAGGAGAAGGCAGGAGCTGCATTGTGGTTGAAATTGGAGCAATTGTGCATAACCAAAAGTCTGACCAGCAAATTACATTTGAAGCAGAGGTTTTATTCTCATCGCATGGCAGATGGCCAATCACTGGAAGATCATTTGGCCATGTTTTAGGAGATTCTTGCTGATCTGGAGACATTAGAGGTAGAATATGATGAAGAGAACTTAGCCTTAATCCTGTTGTGCTCGCTGCCTAGTTCATTTTCATCGTTTAGGGACACGATTATGTACAACAGTTACACACTCACTATTGAAGAAGCATATGATGCTTTATTCTCAAAGAAGAAGCTGAAGCATCTGGTTGGAGCTAATTTCAAAGATAATGAAGCTCTTGTGGTTTATGGTGATCGACGAAAGGGCAAGTCGAGAGTGAATTTTAGCAATAGAGTCTACTTTTACTACAAGAAGAATGACACGTCAAGAAGGATTGCAAGAAGTTGCAAGGGTAATTCAGCTGCAAATCGTGGAAGGCAATCAGAGACTTCAGGTGAAGCTGACATCACTGAGAACTTTGTAAGTAATGGAGATCTTTTGACTATTTTTGATGTGGAATCCAAGCCTGACGAGGAGTGGATTTTGAATACAACTTGTGCGTTTCATATGAATCCCAATCGGGATTTATTTGAATCCTATGAAACGGTGACGCAAGGAGCCATTGTTATGGAAAACAACAAATCTTGTTGAGTGGCTGGTATTGGAAGAGTCGGATTGGTGGATGGAACAATTAGAACACTTGGCTAGGTTCGATATGTTCCAGACTTGAAGAAGAACATCATCTCTGTGAGTAACCTTGATTCAAGAAGGTACACGTTCTCTGGTGCAAGTGGAGTCCTGTAGGTTCAGAAAGGTGTCCGTGTTGTATTAGAGGGGCGAAGAAAGTCCTAGTTATTCATCTTGCAAGATCGGCCAGTATCAGTGAAGAAACATCAGCATATGTTTGGTACCGTGGTGGAAATACAGTTTGGTACAATACCGTTAGGAAGTAGCTTTGGGTCCATTTTGACGAATACTACTCTGTCGAGTTTGGGAGATATGGGTAATTTTGTTTTACCACCACAGTCTGTGATTCCATTGTATTCAACGGCTAGGGAGAGACCCATTGGAAATAGGTACGGGGATGCTAATCTGGATGTGCACGCTTTTGGAGTTGTTGAAAGTGACAAGTCTAGCCATGGGTCTTCAGTTAAAGCATTTAGTGGAGATTTTGCTACAGGGTGTGTTTCGACCCTATTTGGTAAATTTTGAATTCATTGTGAATTTTAGAAATTTGGGAGTTAGGTTCATTTGTATCCGTGTTTGGATATGGTGGAAAATGAAGAGTACTTTTTAGTGCTGGAGAGGTTTAGTTTAGTTTGAGAGTTCAGTGTGTTTCACTGCAGTCAGACTTATTTTTCCAGGTAAATAAATTTTGGAGCTTCACTCATTGCACCGAAATTTGTGTCAATGTGGATATTGTTGGGTTTTATGAACCAAATCTGGTCCAAATTGGATCTAGGGTTTCGCGTTTTGGAGTATTGGACTTGAAGATGTCAAAATAGGATTCAAAAAGGAAAAATGACATATTTTCAACGCTGGACACCCTCTCGAGCGAGATGAGCAAAATTGGAACAGTGAATTCATCACTAGCATGTCGCTCGAGTGATGGACCGCGAATCTTTTTCTTTATTTTTCAATTTTATTCGATTTTTTGACCTAATTATCATGTTTTAGAGTTTTGGACGTCTCCCCTATAAATATTGGACTCTTCATTCAGTTTTGTAAGCAAAATATTGCATAAATTGTATTATCTCTTAATTGATTGTTAATAAAGTATTCCGTTCCTCTACCAATTCATCTTCTTGCTTATTTTCTTTTTATTTTTTTTTTTGTACGATCTATATTTCATATTGCGTCATATCACATCCTCAAATTCCTAATAGTAAATAATCTCGTTATTACGGCCGTTGACGGTTGACCATTGTCGACCGCCCTAACCGAGTTCATTTCTTGGATTCGCCACTGTGAATCACATGAAGTCGACGATAAAAAGAAATTTCATAAATAAAGAGATGAAGGACGACGCCCACTAATTTCTCCAATACATGATCCCACTAATACTTTGTTTCTTCGACTTTCCAGCGACCGGTGGAGGCAGCGATGATAATGAAGAAATTTTTTACGAGGGATGGAGGGAACGTGGTCTGAAGAAAGAGAAATGAGAGGGATTAAGGAATGCGTTTGCGTGGGAAGATGAAAGGTCCAAATCAACCATTTTTTAATTATTCAATAATATGTATACCAATTAGATACTTCACTTTGAATGCTACATCGCCATTGTTCCCTTATTATAATGGTAGAGTGCTATTCTTTTTGAATCTACTATGCTTGTTCAGGTTTCACTATAAGTTACTAAAATTATAATGTTATAGAAATAAGATATATATATATGAAATGTATAGTTAAAATTAAAGTTTGAATTTAACTTTTAAATTATAAGAAGTTTATAATAAAACACAAACAAGATAAAACGTTAATAAATGAATATTTCGATATATTAATAATTTTGCTTAATTTTTTTTGCGATGCACATACTACATTTGATCATTTTTATTTTTATTTTGTACAAAGTAACTATTTAAGGTTATGATTGCTTGAAATGCCTATTTTGAGGAAACGGTAAGTAAAACACAATTATCATCTGGATCATGATCTTCATTTTCACTGACTTTTGGTTCAACATTAATAATTTCATTTGACCAAATCTTTCACTATCGAAAACAATTTGCAATATTTGTTGTCTTCACATCATTGTTCCAAGCTGTGTTAATTAAATTGATGGCATTAATCACCTTGTCAAATCGAAGAACAAAATCTTGAAAAATTGCTTTCGCTCAATAATAACAATTAAGATTGTTCATATTCACATTTGTATAACATTTAGGATTAGCGAACTTACCAATAACTTAAAAGGGTACTTTGTCTGAATAGTAACCATTGCAAAAAAGGAAAAAAAAAACAATTAATACTCTGAATAGATATTTATTTATCGATAAACTAATAATTTATTTATTTATCGATAAATAAATAATTCCTTTAAAATAATAATAATAATTTTTGTTGGTACTAACATTATTAGTTTATAAAGGATAAGGATTGTGGATTAGACCAACAATAAAGCCAACTCATCTTTTATATTCATTTAACACCTGGTTATCTAGCCATACTTTTCATCTTTGGCAGACGTGCTCTGAATCCGATGACTTCATGCAAGAGGGTTTGGAGCTGCTAAAGCCACTGGCGGTGATTGGTTTGTTACTAAAAAATATGTAATTTGTCTTTAAATAAAGAGTTATGCTTCATGTATATTCTGCATTGACATTAAGGTGTCGAATATTTAGGCATTGATTGAAAAATGTATTCGGAAAATCAATATACAAACATTTACCAACTCATATAATATCAAATGTGTGATTAAAATGTATGAAAAAATTTTAAATTTACGTGCGAAATATTTTATTATGTAAATATGTTATTGAAAATGAGTACGTGGAAAAAGAGTTTTTACATAATCATGGTCAAAGGTTGAAATTGAAATGTCAAGCACCAATTTACTCTATTTTAAAGATCTGAGATCCGCTTGATACAAGTGCTAGAATTTTTTTTTTTTTATAAAAGGTCGAAACTTTTATAAAAAATTGTGATTTACACGTGGCCATGTGGGAACCTGATTTCTGTCTTGTGCACTGCCACTGATCCACTATTGTGATAATCTTAAAATTATCAAAAAACTAGACAGCTTTTTCTCCATGACAGTGCTCAAATAAACCAAAAAATGTAAGAACTCAACAACCACGTAAATACCATGAAATGAATTATGCATTTGCGTCTGAATTTCTTGATAATATCATTACAACTTATAAGTTCCTTGTAAACTCCCAAAAAAAAAACTTTTGAATCTGTGACCCAAAATCCCATTGAAAAGCAAGAAGTATAATAATAATTAAACTAAAAGGTCCACCTGAAGATCTTGATTCTGAGATCAACCTTACATTTTGCATCAGAAGTATTGGCCAAGGCTGGATTTTTGCCCTTCTGCACCGACCCACGAATGCCATCACACTTGACTCTAATCCCAATCTTTTTCGTTTTCAGCTTTTCCATTTTCACCCCTATCAGCGTGTCCACCACGATCTGTAATGGGATCCCATTTCTCTTCTTCAGATCTGACTTCAATGAATTCGATTCGTCCCCGTCTAATAATTGGTAGTTTAATCCAGTTGTGGTGTGAATTATGAAAATGGTGTCCGGCGAATTGGTGAAATTTTTGAAAGTACCGGATGATACGGTAACTTGATTAGATGACACTGTGATGGACATGGGATCGTAGTAGAATATCACCTTTTTGTTGGAGTTTTTGGCGGATAGAGTAAGGTTTAGTTGAGTTGTTAAGTGGGTTGTGCCGTCTGAGGTTGTGGTGGTGAGGTTGAACTGGGAGATTTTCAGGGAGGTGACGGAGAATGCAGGGCGGTGGGGGTGGTAGAGCACGTAGAAGGCAGCGGCGGCAATGGCGGCGAGGAGGAGAATAGAAATGAGAAGGACAGTGGACCAGAAGCAAGCGAGGCAGAAGCAACGGCGGCAGCTGAAGCGTCGTCTGCGGAGGTTGTGGGCGGCAGCGTTGGGACGGTGGGGGTGGGGGTGGCGCATGGGGTTGTAAAGCTGGGTTTTGGTTGCTGTCTGGTTGGTGGTGGCTGCGGCGGCAGCGGGGTTGGCGGTGGCCCCATTTGGCTTCATTGATGGGTAACTCTATCTGTCAATTTCAGTATTGTCGAAGGTCAGATTTGGAACAAAAATATATATATATTGTGCTATGGAGTTGTAAAGAAAGTGTGAAAGAGAGTGTTTTTAGTGTGTGACTGTGTGTTTTTTTGTTAGAGTGATAGAAGAGTACTGTGTTTATTCTAGAGAGAGAGAGAGAGAGAGAGAGAGTGAATAGAAGAGGAAGAGAAAAGGAACAGTCTTAACAATGACGAATGCTAGATTAATTTCATCTTTGGTCACTAAACTTTAAACAAAATATCAATTAGGTAACTAAATAATTTATCTCAATTAATCCTATTTGGTGAGAATAAAAATCAAATTTTTAGTAGATTTTGATAAAAATTGATGAAATATATGGTTAAAAAGTTATAAATTCCATAAAATATGCTATTAAAAATAATTATTGACTTTAATTTAAATTAAAATCTAACTTTTAATCTCTACCAAACAGGGTCTTAGTTTCAACTTTCATTACCACATAACATTTTGTCACGAAATGTCCCCCAAATTTATGGAAATTGCCGAGTCGACAGCTAATCGACATCGTATATGAGACCCTAAAAATGAAAATTAACAAATTGAGAGCTAGGCAAATATATTTAAATTATGTTAACTCTTTTACGATGAAACCTAGTAATAAGTTGATATGTTAGTATAGCAATTAATTTAACATGGTGGAGCGGTGAAATTAAAAACTATACTGAAGTTTAGATACCCAATTAAGATTTGGCTCACAGTACAGGGACCCCAGATGGAATTTACCCACTAATGTTCCACCTCACCTCTTGTTTTTTCTATTCTACACATCTTTCTCTTTCTACATACGTTTATCAGCCGCTTGGATTGTATAGTGCATGTAAACGTGTGATCTCTGATTACTGAGCATGGTGTTGACACGTGGGGATCTTATAAACAAACAACGAAGAGCCGAGTTTAAGAGACTACACCAACGGAACTTGAGTTACTTTTTTAAAAAAAAAAAAAAAAATTTGTTATATGTACATTAAATTTGACCTCAAATTTAAATTTAATACTATTATAAGGTGATAATTTTTAATACATTAATTTTAACAAAATTTTAAACAAATAATGACTCATATTTTGACACATAATGGAGTGTCAAACTTGTAACTTAATTCCTTTTTTTTTTCTCCCTCAATTTTTAGAGCATATTCAATGATATTCTAAAATAGATCTAAATTGTAATTTTAAATAATCAAACTTTAAAATTAATCTCTAAAAGACTTTTATTTTAACTTTTCAAAATAGGAAATTAGTTTTGTTGACCTCAAAAAATGTGTCAAGAAAATTAGGGGTGATATATATATACACAATACAACCCGAAATTCTAAAAAATTATATGATGTCTTACTCTATAATTGTAAACTTAGACAACTGCATTCTACGAAATCTCATATTTTGAAAACGTTGCAATATTTCATCATTCTCAATTTTTGTAAAAAGATCTTTCTCCATGTAGACCGACCACCTAATTGTCATCCTAATTTCTTTTTCATATGAATTGAACATTGATTCATTGATTAATAAATAATAAGTAATATAATACCTAATATGTAATAACACAAGATACATAAACCTCATTGATTTCACACAACACTCAAATTCATTCTTTTTTTTTTCTCCCTTAATATAAAGGAGCTTTTACATGAACGGGAAAGGAGACTAGCTTCTTGAATAGAAAGCAACCAAAAAATAGCAAAAGATCTTAAAATGCAAACACAATTTATAAAAGAACCAAAAGGCAAGTATTTAGCATTTAGCAACCCATTAATTGGTATTTGGTAATTACCAGTTATGGATTCCTACCAATTATCATATCAATTTGCATAAGCAATTAAATAAAAACAAGTGCTCAAAAAAAAAAAAACCCGTAAAAGAATCAATTTGCAAAAACGAACCTCAAAGTCCAATCAATCAAACAATAGATTGAAACTTTTCATTTCATCTTTTATATAGATAAAAGTTGAATCTTTATTACAACTTTCTCATTTTTCATCAACTAATTTATTATAGGCTTATAGCTACCATAAATTAATATGATTAGTAAAAATGTAAAATACATAATCAAATACACATAGCAAAATGCCGAAATCCATAATCAAATACATACATAAACTAATCTTAATTCTGTTACAGATTATGGGAGTCGGAGTCGCACGCATTCACTTTAGCTTCGACCAGCCGTAGCTTCTTCTTCTAATTGGAAATGACGAATTGGGAATTGGGAAATAACGGTTCACTTTGCCGATTTTGCCTTTTGGTGTTTGGAATTGGACCCTTTCTTCTATTATTGGGCATAATTTATTTACACAATAATTAGTCCAAGTGCCAGCCCAGTTGCCCAACCCAATTGGCCTAATAAAAAAAAAGCCTGTTTCAGTGCTTCTTCTTCGTGGTTATCTTCTCTGGCATTTTCTCTGTTCCAGTTCTAACTATGCAATCTTACTCGACGGATCCAGCACGGGCGATTGCGGGGACTCGTCAAGTGCTGGATCCGCCCCTAAACAGAATTCCGACCACATTCCTTCAACATAGGCGTCACCGCGCACTCGAACACCTCATAAGGAGGTAATGGTTGTTGACAAGAAAAAAGTCTGACCAACATTTGCATTTTGATAGTCAAGTCAACGACCGGACAAGAGATAATATAAGTGCAAGAGACAAGAGAATGGAATTTGGCTAGAGTTAGAAATATCATACCTTAAGTGTGGAGGGGATCACATATATATAGTGAAATGAAAATGGACCAGATGTGCTGATGGGTCGAGTATCAAGCCCAAGACAAGGTATAGTCGTCATTTCACAACCTTTTATTGAGAAATTTGATGAAAATGAATAAAAATATGGTTTCAGCAAACATATGTATAATTAATGGTGAAATGTAAAAATAAAATAAAAGGTACAGACATTTTTCACAATAATAGTGAAATGTATGGACATTATGTGATAATTACACTTTTAATAATTTATTTGAAACTCGTTTGCATTTTTTTAAAAATTGTAGCTATTTCATTTTCTTTTATTTTATTTAAATAGAAGAATATATTCGTCATCTCACAACTTTTAATTGAAAAAATGAATGAAAATGACATTTTGCACAATGATTAGTGGAAATAAGGGTGAAAATGTTAAAAATGAAAATTATGGACGCATTTCACAATAATATTGAAAGGCAAGGATGTCTGTATTAATTACCATTTTTTCTATACATCTTTCTCTCTTTCTATAATCTTGTTTTGAACAATTTTTTTTTTTTGTTAAAAATGCATTTTGAAATAGTGATTTGATGGAGAATGTGTAGTTAAAAATAAGAAAAAAAATTAAAATTACATGTAATATTATTTTATTAAAAAATGCAGAATTAAAAATAAGATGAAGAAAAATGTCTTTTGCAAACAATGGAGGTCGGGTTTGAATTGTATGTATAGTGCATGTATATGTGCGATCTCTGATTAATAGGCATGGTATTGACACGTGGGATCTCATAAACAAACAAAGTGGAGCCCAATTTGAGAGACTACGCCAACGGAACTTTTTTTGGATGATTTACATTTGATCTCTCTCAATCTTTAGACCATTTTCAATGATATTCTAAATTAGATCTAATTTACAATTTTAAATAATCGCACTTTAAAATTAACCTCTAAAAGATTTTTTTATTTTAACTTTACAAAAAAAAAATGGAATTAGTTTTATTGATCTTAAAAAATGTGCCAAAAAAATCCCAATCACCCTCCCTCCGCATAAGCGTCACCTACACACTTAAAACATCCCATTAGGAGGTAATGTTGTTGATCCAAAAAAAAGGTCCGATTAATATTTGCATTCCGATGATTTAATCAATGATCGGACTAGAGATAATATTAGTGTAAGAGACAGGCTAAAGGGATTTGACTAGGATTAAAGATTTCATACCCTAAGTGTTCATCACATATATATAGTGAAATGAAAATGAACCAAGTTGTGCTAATGGGTTGAGTTCCAACCTCAAGACAATGTTTCATGATTTAACATATATGACACCGTCTGAGTATGTCACGTAATTTATAACTATGACAAAACACATGAAATTCATATCTCTTCTATATATAAAGTGGCTATCTAACAGAAAATCTTGTTTTAACGGAAAAATTAACGGAGCTAATTATTTTAACGAAAAATCCTTTTCAACGTTAGTTTTGTGTAAAAACGCGGTCAACACTTGCATTGACCACTAAATTACGCGTAATAACGCACTAAATCGCAGAAAAGCCCGTATTTGTTTATTTTTATTTTTGTCATTAACTTCCAGCCCTCTCAACAGGCCCAGGAAGTGTAAAGGATCTGGCATGTGAAGAGGTTGTCGGCCATTTATTTATAGGCAAATGTTTTTATGCTTCATCTATATGATTCCGATGTGGGAAGTGAGAACAACTGGCTGTTGAAACTTGAAAGAGGCTTCTTGAGTTTCCACTTTCCACCGTCCTGTTCTTCTTCTTCTCGACGGCATCATCATTTTCCGCACAGACGCTTGAGCGTTACTATGTGCTTTGATCCCCAAAATTTATGTACATTACAGTTGAAGGTCAATGATTCTTCGTATAGTTGGAATGATTCTGCCTGAGTCGACTCTGTAATTGACAACAATTGCAGGGAAGATCGGGATAGAGTCAGCTATGGCGACGGCTTCTTTGACGCGTAGGCAACCGCTGCTGATTACGTCAACAAAGATGGAGGACGGAAACAATCGGAACGATAAAACCGTAGGCCGCCGGGGAAGTTGAACGGGGGAGACGGCGGGGGAGTGCGCCGCCTTGTGCTGCTGTTGTCCATGCGCCATGATGCACCTATTGTTCCCCGCGACAATGTTTGGTATCGATTCTGATGAATCGACATCAGACGGTGAAGATTATAGGAATAGTGAAAAAAAACGACGCCGTTGATTGGGATAAGGAGATGTGGGAACGATTTGATGAGGGTGGATTTGAGAGAAGTGCTTCTCAAAGGGCTGAGATTGATTAATTGATTTTCTGTGCAGAAACACCTGAATTCACATATCCTCCAGTCCAGGTATGAAATTGAGATCAAACAGCTGATTTTTCAACTTCTTTGGATTTTGAATTTTGGATTCTCAAATTTACAATAGTTAAGCAATCAAAAATTGTAGGATTGAATGTGGAATCCATTGATTGAAGTAAAGAAGATACATTCCATTTAAGCCGTGGAATTGGAAAGATATTTGGAGTTGAAGATTTGATGGAGAAAGCAAACATAACTTGGTGATGATTCTTTGTGGGTAATGCCTTGATTTTTCTATTTTGCACTGGCATTTAGCTTCTTAATTTAATTGCTGGGGGAAGAAAATGTTTATATTATTAATTTGGACTTAGATTTGGTTATATAATGGATCTAACTCCTGCCAGTGTGAAAGGGAAACACCAGGTCACCAGATATATAGTCAGTAGTCTATTTCAGATTTTTGAATTTGATTATTGCACTTTATTGGTGAAGTTAGTTAAATAATTTTTTATTTTTTTAATGAGAGTAAATTTAGAAGGAAGTGTGTATGGCCATTAATGAAAATGAATGGGGAAGAATTCTCTCATTTGATCGGGTGGCTGTGACCACTTCATTTGTAAATACGGCAACTATAAATGTAGATGACAATGGCATCACATGTCAAACAGAGTAAACACGAGAGGCTGAGCAGCTAAGTTGTGGTGGTGCATGATAGGTAATATGAAAAGTTCATATGAAGGTTTGTTATATTTCAAATCATTCTTTTTTGTTTCATTTGAGGAAATCAAATTAAGAGAGAATTTTTTTCCCTGTAAAATTTGAGAAGTCATATAACTGAAGTGGAATAACATCTTAGTTTCATGTCTCGCATTTGAGGGAGTATGATAAACTGAAATTTTAATTTCCAGAAAAAGGTTATGCAATAGATCTGTTTCAGAATTTACTCTTTTTTTATGAGAATGTTATTGCATCTTATAATCTAGACTTTATAACCTTTTATTGCAGTGTGAGATGGTTGCTTTGGGGAAAAAGTTGAAGGAAAGACAAATTGAAGAATGGCAAGTGTATGCACCAACTCCTTTATTCTCATTCAACTGATTGCTTATGTTTTATTACAGGCTTAGCTTCACTATTTTTCTGGTAAAAAGTAGAAGTTCTATGGATCAATAAGAACTTGATTATATAAAGTTACTATGTCCTTGTTTGACCTTATTAATTAAACTCTTTTTTTTTCCCAACAACGATATGTCTATCATGCCTTCTCTGAGCACTCTTACCATTTCTAGATACGGGATATTACCCTAGCATATTCCCCATCGAATATAGTGTTGTAAACCACGAAAGCAAGAAGCTTTTGGGTATTGATTTGAAAAAAGTCAGATTTGATTCTTCATTTTCCCTTGTTCAACCAACTAATCAAACTGATTTTGATTGAACTATGTGAAGTAGAAAATAAAATACGTCCCCTTATAGTGCATGTTTTATATGAACGCGAATGGTTCGTATCAAAATAACAAAATAAACAATTATGATAATTTCCAAATTGAATTTTCAAGAAATACGATCTCCAAAACTATTAAATATAAACTAAGCAAACGTGCATTGCACGTTGCTTGCACCTAGTATATGTGTGTGTGTGTGTGTGTGTGTGTGTGTGTGTGTGTGTGTGTGAAGATTCAAACTTTCTATTTATTTGTATTTTATCATTATTGCATTTAATAAAATTGTAAGTTTCAATATTTCAAATCATATTATATTGAATATGTTAACTTTTAAAATTTAAATAAATATATATTAATTAAACTTATAAATGTGTACTCTATTTTGATCAAGATACTCTTTAAAAATGATCAAAATGCTCTTTTACAAGATAAAAGTTAAATAATTTTTAAACCAGTTACACAAAAATTAAATTTAGTATTTGTAGAATTAATTCAACGAAAGCATCTTCAATTAATAGAAGGAGGGTCTTCAATCAATCTGCACGCTTCGTTTGTACTTGTTCGCTTTTTGCCAAAGCAATATGTATTATTGATGTTTCTTTATTATTTCATACGTCGTTTAAACTAATATTATAATTTAATTAATTTCCATGAAGTTGATGAGAGCTGAACATGGGAAAATGGATATTGAAAGGGTCTGATAACTTGGTCCTGTCAAATTATTATTTTTTCCTTAAAAGAAATTATAAGAAAAACTAATAAAAATTCAGTGATATTAATATATTATTGTTCTTAACTTGCCGAACTAATTAATAAGTAGAATCTATCCATCTTTATTTCTTTCTTTCACACTTAATTTGAGTAAGATTTACACTCTCAACTTTGAATAATGACATCATGTAATGTTATATATAAACTTTGAATAATACATATTAATTAATTACAAGAACAACATTATTCTAGTCACTCTCAAATTAAATTGCATCATGTTGACCTCAAAAAAATGAGCTCAACAAATGTCGGTCCACTCTTGCCACGTCAAGTATGAATTCGGCGTGCTTCTACCGGAACGAGAATGGTATTCTAGCTTGAATGAACGTAGGAGACACTTTCCGGCAAGAGACAGAGACGTTCGGGCACTGGCAAGTTTTTGGTAATGATGACAATCGCGCTATCAAAGAATGTCGTGCAAATTTCTCACAATACGTCTCTCTTTTGTAATGGAATATGTGGAATGATAGATATGGAAATAACGAGTTTTGTGTTCTTAACGTATTTGCTACTTGTGTATATAAAATAATTCAAGAACAAAACATGTAACTCTTCTTTAATTTGCTTCTTTCACGAGCATGAAGACACTGTCAATATTTGATTCTAAGATTACACAGATGTCCCCCCCCCCTTCCATACAAATTGAGGCTATTTATACTACTCTGGCCGACGTGGTGATTGTTGGATCAAAGTCACGTGGCAACATCTCCTATACCGAAGTCTCACATCACTGTCTCCTCCATACAATTAATGTTTGACAAGAGGTCTGTTGTTCTATTTGTAGGCTGACACACAGACATTCTGACATACTTTATTACAAATATAACATCAATCACTTCTACAAGATCTTCAAATCTGTTACAAGGAACAACGCCGACTTCAGCGTGGATTGGGTCAGTTTTGCTTCAAGGGTCTCTGGTACATTGGACCTCGAGCAGTTTGAGAGAACCTCCGCTCCAGGTCTAGGAGCTTCGGTGTTTCTAGGTTTTGATGAGTCTCTGCTTCTGCACGAAAGGGTCTCGGATAAATCAGTTTCTTGTAACTTCAACTTTGTCAACTCTCTCTCCTTTTGACCTTTCGACTGGCTTCCTGCTCTCACGTGGGTCTATTGCTTACGTGGCTATCCACATGGCAACTGAGATGGGGCCTCGGACTTGGGGGGAATAAAATATCATTTTGGGACAACTTATAGACACTACGCCAAAAATGAGATTTTGCAACACATAAATGGCAACATTTGGTTGTTAAGTGTTGCTAAAGGGGTCTACCGCAACATTTTAATAAGTGAATGTTGCTATATGGTTAATATAATTGAGTTTTTGCAACATTTGATGAGAGAATGTTGCTAATGTCACCTTTCGCAACGTTTTTGGGACGTTACGAAAAGTTATTTTTGCAAAAAGTTGATCTTTTACAACGTTTATTAAACGATGCAAAAATGGTCTATCTTTTGCAACGGTTGATAAATGTTGCAATATATCAACTTTTGGCAACGTTTAATAAACGTTGCAAATTGTGATATTAGCAACGTTTATTTAATGTTGCAAAAAGTAAGAAGGATTAGGCGAGCTGGGTTGGGCTGAATTTTGGGCTGATTATCGTGTACAAAAAGTAGGCCCAATTGGAAAGGTCTAATTCCAAACCCAATGGCATAAACTGGCAGCAACATGAAGTCATGAACCTTATTCCCTATTCGTCATTTCCAATTTGGGCGCCAATACACTCAACTTCTCCGAAGGTTGATACTTCGCCTGAGTAGTAATCGGTCTGATAAGGTTGATACTTTGCCTGAGATCGGTGTATCGGACAATTTGGTGAATTCAATGGATCAGTTTCTGAGAGAAGCCTTGCAGAATCCTCGTGAACGGCTCTTTGGTGAGTTTTCATTCGACTTTTTATCTCTAGTTTGGGTAGTAATCGGTCTAAGAAGGTTGATACTTCGCCTGAGATCGGTGTATCGGACGATTTGGTGAATTCGGTGGATCAGTTTCTGAGAGAGGCCTTGCAGAATCCTCGTGAACGGCTCTCTGGTAAGTTTTCTTTCGACTTTTTGTCTCTAGTTTGGGATTCAGAGTCCTTGCTTTCTGGTTCTCAAAATTGTGTTGTGTTTTGAATTTGTTTCTTACTTGGAAGTTGTAATTTATATGCTTATTACTAATCTAAGTCAGCACGATTTTGTCGACTATACATGTAAAATCGCTTTCTTGGTAAACATGGTTTGTTTATACACGATTTGGTGAAAATGAAGTTTTAGGGTGAACTGCTAATAGAAGCATCTCTATGGGTATTTTAGAGGTGAAGTCTTTATATCTATTAATACTCACTGCTAATAACTTTTGATCTTTTAATTACATCAAATGCAAGCGTGGGAAAATCTACTTCTCAGAAGAAACAAATAAACTGTTAATTTGATTTATAGAAAATGTCTTTATTATAGAATGTTGAAGAGCTAAAATGCAGTCATGTATGATAATGATATAGGTACCATATAGCAACAAAGTTACATCCAATTAGCCACAGAACGTCTAGCAAAATCACCCCCCCAAACTGAAAAAAAATAAAAAATTGTAGCTAAATTTAGATTTGGTTTTGAATAATTAGCTGAGCAGGCTAGAATGAAATTTAGGTTGATAAAAGGTTTTTGTTTTCTGCTTGTGTAGACACATCTTGAATAAAATGTTTACAAATTAGGTGAGCCTACCAGATATGAGAGGACACGGATAGCCGGATAGGTATTGTGATGTTTTACTACGTCTTATTTTATGTCGGTTAGGGCGACTGAAGTAATTGTATGCTTTTGTAACTTGGCATCAATCAGTTAGTTACAATATTAATAAATAGTCTCATTATTTAGGCATTGAAGGACAACGATCAACGATTGCCCTGACTCACTTAAATTCCTGGATCTGCCACTGCATATAATAGACAAAGAGTGGCTACACTTATCAAGGTTATAATCTGAAACTAATCTTATATAAAATCTATCCAATAAAAAAATAACATATAATGATCATGAACGTTTAATTTGTAGATTTTCAGAACAATATAGAGATAGAGCACAGAATTTTGTAGAACGAGCTCGTGAGAATCGCAATTCACAAATGATATCGTGCCCTTGTGTTAATTGTAGGAATCTAATGCATCATCATTATGATACAGTCTATGAACACTTGGTTATTAAAGGTATGGATCCTACGTATACGGTTTGGGTATTTCATGGAGAGCAACCAAGTGAATTAAATTTGATCGATGTAGAAATACCCGAGTCGAGTAGGATGTCTAAGGATTTCTATGCACAACATGATGTAGATCCTGAAAATCATCTTTATGGAAGAGACAAAGAGATTGAAAGTTTAATTAATGATGCTGAAACTCCTTTATATCCTGGTTTTGCAAAGCGTTTACAAAGATGTCAGCTTCGGTTGCTATGTTTAAGCATAAAGCTTCACATGGCTTATCAGACAACGGTTTTGATGAACTTATAAATCTTGTGAGAGACATGCTGCGAGAGAATAATATACCAAGACTTAAGATGATGTTTGGAATATATGAGATGTCAACACAACTTAGATGGCACTCAAGTAATAAAAGTTTAGACGATAAGATTAGGCATCCGATTGATTCATTGAGTTGGGAAATGATCAACATAAGGTGGCCACATTTTGCATCCGATCCTCGAAATATTAGATTAGGTCTTGCTACTAATGGATTTAATCCTTTCAAAGATCTTAGCTCGAAATATAGTTGTTGGCCAGTAATCTTAGCTATATATAACTTGCCTCCCTCACTTTGCATGTCAAAGGAAAGTTTGATGTTGAGTTTATTGATCTCGGGTCCGAAACATCCATGTAATGACATAGATGTTTATTTGGCACCACTTTTCGATGACTTATTGTTGTTATGGAGTGATGTGGTTGACATGTATGATGCAGTTACAAAGTCTACGTTCAACTTAAAAACTATTTTGATGTGGACAATACATGACTTTCCTGCATATGGAAATATATGGGTGGCCCGTTAAAGGAAAAATTACATGCCCTATATGTCATGCAAATACATGTTCACTATGGTTGAAACATGGTAGGAAGTTTGCATACATGGGACATAGAAGATTTCTCGCTTTTGATAATCCATTTTGCATGAAAAAAGGGCTGGTTTAATGGACACGTTGAACATGGTATTAGGCCGAAGATAAAAAAAATGGTGAAGAGGATTCAATTGAAGTTGGCAAAATTATAAATGATTGAGAAAAAAGTGGTAAATGAAAGAGAAAGAAGAAAAAGTGGTAAATGAAAGAGAAAGAAGAATACAACTCAATCTACTGTAACGTGGAAAAAAAGTTAATATTTTTCGATCTACCATATTGGAAGGTAATTTTTGTAATAGTTCCTTCATTTTTATTTCATACTTCCAATTGCATGTAGTTTTTCATGACTCCATAAATGTTTGATTTGCAGACTTTAATTTGGATGTGATGCACGTGGAGGAGAATATTTGTGATAGCATCTGTTAGTTATTTCCTTCCGTTGATCCAAGAAATTTGGGCTCAGTCTCTCTTATTTGACACCACAACTGACACCAATCAACCACAAACCAACACTTCCAATCTTGGTTGCTCCAACCAACAATTAGCCCACAAAAGACTTGGAAAGGGAAGATTGCAGCCAAGACAACTAGCCACAAAGGCTAACAGAATGGGGGAAGTAACGGGTCTCAAAAATGGCACAAAGCCGAAAAGCACAAAGCAAGGTATAAGACAGTTTTCTTCTTCTCAAGGCAAGGAGCTGGCTCAAGACTCACTCATTCAATTTTCCACAGTAATGGACGGGTAGTATATAGTAGGAATAGGTGGGCTTTAGGTTAGAGGGTAGATTAGGCCCAATAAGACATAGTAGTTGGCTAGCAAACCGTAGGAGCCGTCCAAACTTGGATTGGACTATGAGCAACTCTAATTAAATTAGGCTGCTTCAAATGGCTTAAGTGGGTTACGTGGTAGGTTTAATCAATTGTGGTGTCGAAGCATTTCACTTCAATCATCGACCGAGGCCTATGAAGTATAATCCAAATCTAAAACCGAATAACATCATAGCTCGAGATTTATTGAGTATCAAAACCCAAAAAATCTCCACCTTGATTCCCAATAAAACTGTAAGCAATCGAAACACACAGTTTATACTTGCACAACCAAGGTAACCAATAAAATTGGTATCACAGACCTTACCTCGTGTTTCACTCCCGAAACACATATCATACATGCTCCATGTACTTACTAGGGCTAAGATCAAGAACACCCAAGTAGAAGCAAATAATCACAGCAATCAATCAAGAGCAAATAAACATACGACGGAGATATCATATAGGATAACACATAGATCTGTCAACCATATTCACACAAAACAACAGATAAATACCAAGTCAATCAACAGGCCAACACATACGCAACAAATGCATAAATGACCTCATGAAGATCTCACCACACTTATCCTATCTCATTCCGTGTTGTTCACTCCTTGAGAACACATATTTTACCTCATCGCCCACCATGCTCACTAGACTAATCACCTAAACAAACTCATGTCTAACAGGTAAGTCTCTATAGATTCTAAGTTCTCGGGATAATCCACTATCACCACATCACTTCTCCAACCTAAGTGGATAATGTGTCTCCATCTAACAGAAGTGATAGAAGTGCCTCACTTACACTCCACCTGATCAGGGTCTCTTACAGATAAAAGATTCCAGACATTTAATCACCTCTCTACCATGATCCAAATGTCACACATCATATCCTACGACATAAACAACAATGTACCCCTAGGCATCTATACTCCACCTTACCAAAAGACATCCTCACACTGTAAATGCATCCCACACCCACCATGCATGCAAACAATCACACAAAGTAATAAGATCACTCAATTCATGTCAATACACATATCAAACACATTGAAAAATGCACATATAATCACGCAACCGAATTAAGCAATCACACACATGTAGAAAGGATAACACATGGATGCACTTGCAGTAATTAGGGTAATACTCAGTAAAGCTCACAAGGGTCTTCACTCGACCCCGCAGCCAAATTCATCTCGCCTCTCATCTTACCCTTCTTCTTGGGATAGTCCCTAATGAAGTGTCTAGACTTACCACAGCTGTAACACTGTCTACCACCGAACTTGTCCCAACTTTTGCTATTCTTCTTACCACCATCATCACTCGAGTCACTACTGTCCTGAACTCTACCCAGATTCATTTGCTTAAATTTCATTCTACTTATCATCATATGCAGCTAACCACTTTTCTTATATTCTTTTTCAGCCTTAATCTCCATATCCTTACTTTTAAGAGAGTCAATGACAATTTCGGGCGTCAAAGTGTCTCTACCATACTTAATAGCATTTTTGACTTGACGATAAGTATCAGGTATAGCATTCAGCAAAATGATAACTTTGTAAGTTTCAGACACCGACTCACCACAGTTAACAATATCTTGAACAAGTTTGTTAAACACATCTAAATTATCATCCAAATCTTTTGAAGAATCCATTTTGAAACTGAAAAAACGCTCAAGTAAGTAAAGTTTGTTGGGAGTAGATTTAAGCAAATATAAATCCTCTAACTTTTTTCAAAGTTCTTTTGTAGAATCAAGTTTTCTAACTTTTCTCAAAACAATGTCTGACAAATGTAAAATAATTGAAGTGTATGCAAGTTCATCATATTCTTCCTTTTGTGCTTCTATAAAATTTTCGGAAAATTTGCCGTCTATGGCCTTTGAAATTTTTTGTTGAGTCAAAATACCTCTCATTTTCTGTTGCCAAATAGAAAAGTCACCTTTTCCATTGAAAATTCCAACTTCGAAACGTGAAGACATCTTGAAAAACAGAACAACCAAAAAAATGCACAAATAGGTCACACAGAGTAATCCTAAGATAGCAATATACACCGTACTAGATTCCCAGGTTTTCGTGAGACTCAAAATCTCAGATCAAGGGAACGTTCAAACGGGTCAAGTCCGGGTGTTCTAACAGGATAATCAATACAACACGAAAGTATATTAAATAAAAATTCAAAATTTCCAAGCAATGTAGTCTCACATAGTGACTAAACAACAGTTACGGCACAAAAACAAATTACCAACTTGCAATCAAAATCAACACTTCAAATAGAGCAATTAATACCTAAAATTCTAGCACAAGTAATGGTTACCCCTTCACGGTAACCCCAATCCTAATGTCACCCCACACGATGATGCGCTAATGCTGAAATTTAAACGGGATAAGTCAATTTACTAGAGCGGACCTATCTGAATCCGTAAATTACAAGAGATGCGAACTTATCACTTTAAGGCCACCACTATTCGCCCTAAAGTCTTCAGCAACTGTGGCAGCGGTAATTGAACTACGAACACGGGGCAAAATCGTCCAATTTTTTCTACAAAGCCTGAAACACTAAACTAAAAATATCAGCATGTTCACAAAATCAAATATAACAAACTGCCTGAAGAAAAATTTGCCAGAAAAACCGCCACACGCCGCCAATCTCCTCTGCGTGTGGGCTTCACGCGCCGGCCACCCAGCTGCTCATCGACCTGCTGAACACGCTGGTGGTCTTGGTTTTTCCAAATGACAACTGGTTTGGTCGGAAAGTAGGTTTTCAGGTCTGGATTTCGCAAGTTTTTTTTCTTCAGTTTCTGCTCAGTTCTGTTGCGTTTTTGGACAGATTTTGGCCGAAAAAACACCACCTAAAGCTATGGTACCATTTGTTAGTTATTTCCTTCTGTTAATCCAAGAAGTCCGGGCTCAGTCTCTTTTATTCGACACCACAACCACAACCAACACCAATCAACCACAAACCAACACTTCCAATCTTGGTTGCTCCAACCAAAAATTAGCCTACAAAGGACTTGGAAAGGGAAGATTGCAGCCAAGACAACTAGCCACAAAGGCTAACGGAATGAGAGAAGTAACGGGTCTCAAAGATGGCACAAAGCCGAAAAGCACAAAGCATGGTATGAAACGGTTTTCTTCTTCTCAAGACAATGAGGCGGCTCAAGACTCACTCACTCAATTCTCCACAGTAATGGACGGGTAGTATATAGTAGGAATAGGTGGGCTTTAGGTTAGAAGGTAGATTGGGCCCAATAAAACATAGTAGTGGGCTAGCAAACCGTAGGAGCCGTCCAAACTTGGATTGTGCTATGAGCAACCGTAATTAAGTTAGGCTACTTCAAATGGTCCAAGTGGGTTACATGGTAGGTTTAATCAATTGTGGTGTCAAAGCATTTCACTTCAATCATCGATCGAGACCTATGAAGTATAATCCAAATCTAAAACCGAATAACATCATAGCTCGGGATTTATTGGGTATCAAAACCCAACAGCATCATTAGTACACTTTTGGATGTCAAAGGAAAATCTAAAGATGGTATTAACTCCCGTAAGGACATGTAAGAAATGAACATTAGGCATGATTTACATCCTCATAGTATAGGAAATAAATTATACCTACCAGCTGCTCTTCACACGTTATCAAAAGTAGAAAACCAGTATTTTTGCAGACGGCTTGATAATTTGAGATTACCTGATGGCTATGGATCTAATATTGGAAATTGCATATCACTGGAAGAATGTAAGATAGTTGGACTGAAGTCGCATGATTGTCACATTTTAATGCAATGATTGTTATCAGTTGCGTTGAGAGGACTTCTACCTAGAGGACCAAAGAACTCCATTTTTAAATTGAGTTCATTTTTCAAGCAAATGTCAAGGAATTGTAGATAGAAATAATGTTGAACAATTAGAGGAGGACATTTTTGAAACTTTATGCATTTTGGAAAGGTATTTCCCGCCTTCCTTTTTTGATATGATGGTTTATTTGACAATCTATATTGGAAGAGAAGTTCGTCTATGTGGGCATGTGCAATATCATTGGATGTACCCATTTGAGAGATATATCAAAGTGTTGAAAGGGTATGCTATGAATCGTACGCGGCCAGAAGAGTGCATAGCTGAGCGATATGTTATTGAAGACGAACATTGGCTTTTTAGTTGAAGCAACGACCATATGTAGATCTAGTGCAAAAGATAATGTGCAAATAGTTGGGCAAGTTCTTTATTATGGAGTTTTGCATGATGTGATAGTGCTTGATTATAATGCGTTTCATGTTCCAATATTCAAGTGTGATTAGGTAAATATCGTGAACGGTGATAAGTGTAGTTTCTACACTTATTCGAGGTCCTAAATAATGATATTTTACTGTTCTTTGGATAAAATACTACTTAATTTGTGTTATATTTTATTGCGTAGGTAAAACTTAATGTTTGATGAAGAATTGAAAAAAAGAATGCAAAGATAGCAGAAAATGGTCCATTGTATCAAATACAAAGTTCGGGGGCTGAAATGAAAATATTCAAAAGTTAGATCGAACCTTGCGATGAATATTTGAGAGTTTTAGACATCAACTGGATGAGAAAAGAAGCCAAAGGAATAAAATATAGTCCAAGTATTATCACATATCAACTTCCAGCTGAAAAAGTTATGCTTCAGATTTTCAGGCTCACATTGAGACGCAATTTTGGCATAGAAATATTTCGAATTGGAAAATGTATATTTCTATAAGAATTATAGATCTTTGAATTAGACTTCTAACGCAACTTGAATCAGCTCAATCGGATATGTGTAGAGAAAGTTATGATCAAAATACTGGAAGCTATTCAAAGACAAACCTGCGCGCGCAGGCAATTCATGGCGCGCGCGCACGGCCTTATTTTCCCTAACCTAAGAGTTAGTTGGTTCTACGGCGCGCGTGCAACACTTATAACGGTACGTGCGCACAGGCCTTTTCCGTAGAAGAATCTTTAGTTTCCTTTCACGATTCAAACTCTTTTGGAAACCAAATTGAACGGGATTTTGACCTATTTTTCGACTCTTTTAAATAGAAAATGAGGGATACATATAAGGGGGGCCTCTCTTGCCTCTTCATAGACAAAAGTTCATCAAATTCATCAAGAGCAAGAGGCTAATTACTATATTTTGAGGGAGGAGATCAAGCCCTAGCAAGGAATTGAATGTCAATTACAACAAGATTTTGAAAAATTCAACCTTGGAATTGAAGATTAACATTCTTTGATTTATTTCATGATCCGGGTGATATTTTTCTATTATTCTTTTTGTAATATTAATATGCTAGGCTAGATTCGTTTTTGTATTGGATGAATGATGAACCCTATTGTTTATTTATTTTAATTCAAGACAATTAATTTAGTACTTCTTGATTTTTCTCGATTGGTTTTGCATTCCCATTGAACTATTTGATTATTTGATCACCAATTAGATAGTAAGTTGCTTGTTGTAGTGTAGGAATGCTCACAATAAGTCTAGAACGTGGCAAAATAACACATGGACAATGGTATTAGGAATAATATCTATGGCATGTGCAATCATGTGTGATAAATCTTGTGAATCAATGCATGTTTTTCATATGAATTCGGACTAGGAATAGGATCGGGTCGTGTTAAACATAGGTTTAATATATCTTGAAAAAGAATATTGAATAACAGTGGATTATCGATTGTCTTGAATACATGAGTTTACTAGATTAAGAATTAAGAATTAAACTAAATAGAAGTAGGGGGATTCACGATTCTAATACAAGCATTCACATATTAGATAAACACTTTATTTGCATCATTAGTTTATGATTAGTATACAAAATATACAAACCATCTCTTTTGATTTCATCACATTTCGAATTTAATAGTAGCTATTGAACTACAAATTATACTTTATTCCTCGTGGGAACGATACTCTTAACTCACAAATATTATTACTTGTACAACGATCCCGTATACTTGCGGGTTTCACGCGAACAAACGGTATAAAATACGAAGATGGATTCACTTTGGTTAACCTTAACAAGGGACACAAACAATTTGAAAATGATCCTTTCATCTTGACAACACAAGTGAAACAAGTCTTTTATTCTAGGGAAAATGAAACATCTAGTTGGTATGTTATTTTACAAGTGCCACAAAGAGACTTTGATGCACACTCATGACAAAAAATTCTAATTATGAGGCAACTATTCAACTAGATATATCACAGCCAATTACAGACAACCATGATGATGATGAGAATTATGCAAGGATAGATGTTGAAAGCGTATTTTGTGATACGTTGAGAGTTTGGTAAATCACTTATTTGTAGATAATGTACTTTTTTACATAATGATCAGTTTTGTTGTACTATATTTTAACTCGTGATTTATCTATATATTCATATTGCAATGATATGTCGAATGCTTTGGATTTATTAAGAACTCTACCTATAATTTATTTTGATGTCGCAGGTTTTTGTTCTATCTCTAGGGATTTTTTGCAGCGAGAAGTATATTTTGTATGATGGACAAGGCTCAAGTAATTTTGTTTTCGTGTAATACATGAGATATATGCTAAGTGTTTTCATGTTGTATTCTTTTAGTCAAGTAAACAAACTTTCAAGAGTTCCAAAAGAAGAAGAGCTGCAATTGCTAATGCAATTCGAGAGATCAGTAAGAGAATAAGAAACTCTAGTGAACAATGAGATAGTATAACTAGTCCAACAAATGATGAGCAAACCACACTGTCAACAACTACAAATGCTTCGAAGAAGAAAAGAGGTCCAACACAAGTGAAGATGATTTCGAAACATAATTATCAGAAGATGGATCTCGAATTCAATGAATACGGCCAAGTTGTTGGCCTGAACTTAGATAAATTTGCGAGCATGGTTAGGGCCATGGTTCGAGAACATGTGCCTGTTGTAACTAAAGATTGGCATTCAGTGATGGAAAGAAGAAAATGGAACTTTGGGCTTTCATACAGGTACTATTTCTTGGACTACTTGTTAAGATTATTACGTTGTATATTTTTTCTTCTTCATGACACCATAATGATCATCTTAAATTATTGCCATATACACAAATACAGCAAAAGTTCATAGTCAGTGGTTGTCATCAAAGAATGACATTTCAATACATGGGAAAGTGTTGGAGGACATTCAAATCTAGACTGAGAAAAGAAATTAGAGCTCAAGTTGAATCATCTATGAATAGAAAATGCACTATTACACTTCTTAGACCAAAGAATGTCGACTTCGAAGAAAATTGGATAAAATTTGTCGAGGATACTCTTTCAGCTGATTTTCTTGTAAGTATAAAAGGACTTTTTGAAGCTTAAATCTTTATAATTATTGTTTTATTGAACTTTTTGATCTTTTGTAATAGGAAAAAAGTTCCAAGTTTAGCAACATGAGAACTAATCAGAAACTTCTCCATACAATGGGTCGAAAGGGTTATCCACGCGTGGCTCATGAAATGGTACATCTGATGAACTTATCTTGCCTCACATGACTTGTCCAATTCCAATATATCTAATAACTAAATTTATACTGCACAGAAAAAAGAATCCAGATTTAAAAGGGTTAAGAACAAGAGTATGGGCTTGTGGACATCTTAGGAAAGATGGAAAACCAATAAATGAAGCAGTTGCCGATACATTGGTATGTGTATTATGTCAACGTTTAACATTTAGCAACGTTTGATTTATTAGTTGTATCACTTGCTAGTATAGAATTTGAGTACTACAAGGGCAGAGAAGGATTGAAGATTGTTCCGCATCAATTTTTGATACACCCGCCTAAGATTCCATCCGCGAGGATGCTGTCGCTCGCATTTTAGGCCCTGAACGTCGTGGGAGAGTTAGGGGATTCGGATTCGGAGTTGTACCATCAAAGGTGGGTGGACAAATACAAAGTAGTGGGAGAGTTAGAGAACTTGAAAGCCAATTACATACTCAAACACAAAGGATGGAAGCACTAGAAGAAAAAGTGGAAGCACTTCTCAAGTTATCTCAGCGGGTTGTACACAGTTACATTTTTTATGTACTAAAATAATATAGGTTCGTATCTTATTACATGTAGAATAACTTGTGTAATTTTTGTATCATTTACAGAGTGTAGACGACGTGAATTCAAATGTCATTACTCCTCAGGTTTTTGTATCATACATTCTTAAATGTTTATTCATCATATATTCATTTTGTAGCATTCTAATTATTAAAGAAATATGTTATGTCTACTATGAATTTGTAGTCACACCAAGGAAGTACCGTACCTATGACAAATGCAAGATGTCAACTATTGCATTGGTACATGTTTGAAGAGGAAGAAATCGTAGTAGAAGGGAAGATTGCAATAACAGTCCCAAGTGCAAAGGTGCATCACTTGCCACCCGGTCGAGACTGTTGGAAGGTTTGGGTTGAGGAAGTGTATATGAGCAATTTGACTTTATACAGACTTACAGATGAATTTCGAACTCTTAGTGAACCCATGGGAAGTACTGTTGCTTGACCAAAGAGCAGTATTAGACTTCTTTGAGTAAAGTATGTTTAAACAATTTATGTCTCCTACAGGGGCTATTAGTATAATGTTAGTTGCCGATACTTTGTTGAATAGAGACATGATTAATTTTACGAGTAAATAGGCATAAATTGACATGTTTGTCTTTTTAATACGACATTCTTATTTAAATTTCTTGGTAGATCAAAACCTACTTTCAGTACATTGGTTGTATAGGATGCTGAACATACTTATCACTTGACAATTGCCATGTGGTAAAAATGGACAGGTTTAGGTGGGCATATTAGGGTTGATATTTATTATTAAGCTATGTATGATAGAGATTAAAATTAAATATTTGGTAGATTTTGATAAAAATTGATGAATGTAACTTCCTTCAAAAAAAATTTCTACTAAGTCATGTTAAATGTACCCTTAGTACTAGATAAATTTTAAGAATGTTACATTGATAAGATAAATTCAATGAAAAAATAACCAACTACGAAAAAGGCTTTTCTTCCCTTTTATGATAGAGGAGTGTGTTAAGAATGTAACATTGATAAGATAAAATTCAATGAAAAAATATAAAAATGCAATGAATAAAATGGACTCATGTTAACTATAATTTTATGAGAATAAATTAATCGGTTTATTTAACATTTCCCTTTTTATTTTCTTCTGAGCAATATCTTAACCTTATTTGCTTAAGGACATTGTTGTTGAACATAAATCATAATTCTTATAAAATGTCTGTCAAATCACTGACTGGGGTAAGTTAATTGATAATATTTGTCTAAAAAATTAAATATGGAATTTAACATGTGACAGGGGTAAGTCAAATGATACTGATGTAGTCAAGTAAACACTTATTTGAATTTTGTCTTTAGGAAAAAAAGCATTCCATTCATATTTGACATGAAACCTTTAATTTGCGAAAAACATTTGAAAATATTCTTTAATGCTTCTGTCTATTTAGAGAACTAGACGGTGAGTTGAGGAAGGAAGGCGCATGGGGATAAAAAATATTGTGGCCAATGGAATAGAGTTATAATCTTGAAGCTGACCAAAACTATCGAAGTTTCAATTTAATAGTTTTTGTATGTTTTTATTTCATAAATCTGGAGTTTAGTTACAGAATCATTTAAATGCTTATATAAGTGAATATGGACATTTAAGATATATATTTCTGACTGTTAGATTTTAGAATTGCTGGAGTTGAAATGTAGTCCATTGTTTATCAGTGCAGTTTGCTTAATAAAATATTAACTGTTGGTTTGGGAACTATATATTATTATTCAATGACATTAACATGGACAAATGAGCGATTAGAGAAAAGAACTACCAAAGTTGAAGACTCTGTTGAATAAGAGCTCTATGGTTGACAAGTTAAGGTTTAGAACTGTACCCAAATGCCGGGGGGGGGGGGGGGGGGGGGGGGATTTTGAATTTATGGACATGATACTGTACACCATAAGGCACAACCAATCGAGAAGGCTATTTGAATGACATTTTTTAAAGTAGTTTGAATAGCATTTTTTTAAATAGTTTGAATCGAACATTAACTGAGAGATTGATTTGTCATGGTGATGCTTTAAATGCAGCATAATTCTCTGCAACTGATGGGGAGGCTTTCTTCTTGTCATGTATTTTGTATATTGTCATGAAAGACACATGCATGGTTAGGTAGATGAACTTTTATAAGGTGCCAAGTAAGAAGGGTAGTAAACAAGTCTCGGATCAGTAGCTAATAAGATACTGGACATGGCTCTGAGTGATTCCCCCTTTTTACCTATTTTTTTCATACCACTGGTCTAAGACTGAGGTGACAGGACTGAGGAACTCCTTCATTATACATGTTTTTTCAAATACTTTAGACGATGTTAGCATATGGTATTTGCAAGTTAAAAGAACATGCAGCATATTGCCTCTCATTTTAAGTAGTACCCAAGTCTTTAGAAAGTTGACATAAGAGATAATGATTGAGGTCAATGGTGGTCACCATCCATTGAATTCAATTTGATGAATGCAGTTTCTGTTGAGGTCAATGGTGGCATTTTCTTCCTAGTGCATTGCATCAGTTCTTGGCCTACGTAATAATTCAAGGAAAAAAGGTGCCTACATTCATTAACATTAATAGTAGACTATAGGACTGACAGTTCATTCCACTTCTCTGATATGCACGTATAGGGCCTTCAAGTTCTACAATGTCCAGTCCATTCTCACTAAAGAACATCAATAGAAAAATAACTCTTTTGCACAGCCGGTAAGCGGATAAATCTAAAAAACAGAAGCACAACCTTGGTTAAGGATGAATTATCCAAACAGAGCACTTGTTTTTTTTTTTTCCTTAATCATAGAGGGTATTTATTTTTATTTTGCGTAGCCAGCACTATTTGAAAACCTGATCTGCTTATACTTTAATTTAGCACATTCATTTCTGCTATTTTGATCAAGAATAAAAATAATAAGCAACTACAAGTATACTCTGAGCATGACAAGGTTTACCTTTGGCCTACGAACTTAAGATATGCTTCACCAAATATAAGTTGATTTACCTAGTTTTTCATGACAGGAAAGTTCTCTGCATTTTTTTACTTTTGCATGGTATTTGTAAGTTAGGTTGTTTGTGCTTTTAAGCTCTCGCTTTTAAAATCAAACCCATTTAGCGTCAGATCCAAATAAATAACCTCTT
This sequence comes from Fraxinus excelsior, assembly GCA_019097785.1. Taxonomy (NCBI): domain Eukaryota; kingdom Viridiplantae; phylum Streptophyta; class Magnoliopsida; order Lamiales; family Oleaceae; genus Fraxinus; species Fraxinus excelsior. Next base: position 17,876,572 of record CM032640.1, read on the forward strand.
TTATGCATTTATGTAATCTTTGAATTCTCCATGCTATTAATTACTCCAACTTGTTATAAGATGTAAGATTTTATAATGAAACAAATATGATAATAAGCTGAATTACAGCTGAATGAAGATGAAAGAAACTTCTGAATTTGTTTGGAATTGATTACAGAAATTCATCTTACAATTAACTTCAATACAAAGGCTAATAAATAGAAAAGAGGAGAGGGTAAAAGAGTAAAGACCTATCCTAACAAACTTCTCAACAAAATGGATATTGGAGCACCATCCCATGTGCTGTAACAAGATGGCAGGCCAGCCAGCTGGTGATAGGATGATCTCCTTATGAATTATATACAAGGTGAGCCGATATGCTAACTACATTATCTAAGATAAGTAAGTTATATAATAAGCAATCTACATTATAGATTCTAACAGCCCCCCTCAAGATGGAGAATAGATATTTTCTATTCCCATCTTGGATAAATGTGATCTTAGAGTGATGGAGGATAATGCTTTAGTAAACATATCTGCAAGTTGTGACTGAGTATTAACATATGAGGTGCAAATGTGTCCAGCCTCAATCTGATCCCTGATTAGGTGACAATCTAGCTCGATATGCTTGGTTCTTTCATGGAATACCGGGTTGGAGGCAATGTGCAATGCCGCCTAATTGTCGCAATGTAGGAGAACTGGTTTGGAGATATTAATTTGAAGGTCTTTTAGCAGGTACTTTAACCATGTGATCTCACAACATGTACTAGCCATTGATCTGTACTCTGCTTCAGCAGATGATCGAGACACCACGCTTTGTTTCTTGGATTTCCAAGAGATAAGTGATTCTCCAAGGAAGACGCAGTAACCAGTGACTGATCTTCGGGAATCAGGACAAGATGCCCAATCAGGATCACAAAAAGCTTGAAGTTTTAGTGTGGATGAAGATGGGAATAAGAGTCCTTGTCCTGGTGCCGTTTTGAGATATCTGATTACTTTGTGAACTGCTGCTAGGTGCGTGTAAGAGGGTGACTCCATATACTGACTGAGGTTTTGAATTGCATAACATATATCTGGTCTGGTTAAGGATAAATACATTAGCTTGCCAATCAATTTCCTGTAAACCGTAGGATCAGGTATTGGTTTTCCTGTCTCTCTTCCTAACTTCAGATTCTGATCCATAGGTAGTCTGACTGGTTTAGCTCCAAGTAGCCCTACATCCGCCAACATATCTAAAGTGTATTTGCGTTGAGAAATAACAATCCCTTTATTTGATCTTGCAACTTCAAGACCAAGAAAATATCTTAGATTTCCCAGTGCCTTAATTTTGAACCTGCTGCTGAGGAATTTCTGGATTATTTCAATCTGAGTCAAATTGGACCCTGCTATGACTATATCATCTACATAGACGAGTAGAGCTGTGAATGAATGATCTGTTGCCATTGTGAAGAGGCTGTAATCAGCCTTTGACTGAGTGAACCCAAACTCTATAAGTGCTGCAGAAAAAATTGAGTACCATTGCCTTGAAGCTTGCTTCAGGCCGTATATACTTTTCAATAATCTGCAGACTTGGTTGGGAGTTCCTTTAGTATACCCTAGAGGTTTTTGCATATATACTTCTTCATTCAAAACTCCATGAAGGAAGGCATTGCTCACATCAAATTGCTTGAGGTGCCAATTCTGGATTGCAGAAACAGCCAGTAGACATCTAACGGTAACAAGCTTTGCAACAGGCGAGAATGTTTCATTGTAGTCTATCCCTTCCCTTTGGGTATATCCTTTAGCCACAAGCCTCGCTTTGTGCCTCTCAATACTCCCATCTGAGTTATGTTTTAACTTATATACCCACTTGCATCCAACTGCCATTTTTCCTGGTGGAAGATCAGTGAGTTTCCAGGTTCCATTTAATTCAAGGGCTTCTATCTCTGAGTTCATTGCCTTGCACCAATTAGGATCATTCACAGCCTGATAATATGTGCTGGGTTCGAGGTGTGTGCAGATAGCAGTTGAAAAAGCTCTGAATTGAGGTGATAATTTATGATAAGAAATGGTATTAGAGATAGGAAATGCCTTACCTGCAGATGCTATAGACCCTGTCTTGAAAGGAGATTGAGATGAGTGAGTTGCAATGACCTGATGACAGTGAAAATCTTGTAGATATTGAGGAGCCTTTTTAACCCTTGTGGACCTTCGAGCGGTAGGTGATGAGGGAGATGATATTTGAGAATTATCTTCAGGTACAGGATCATTTGGAATGTTTTGATTAGGTGTGGGTGCATCAGATGATTGGAGTATGGTATCTGATATAGGTTGGATGTGGTTTTCAATATCATGAAGTGGTGTTGTAAAGATAAACTCAGCATTATCAGTGGATATTTCAGCTTGTTTGTAAGGAAAATATGTCTCATGAAAAATCACATTTCTGGATATAAAAATGGTTTTCGTTTGCAAATCCATTACTTTATATCCTTTAACTCCAAATGGGTAACCTAAGAAAATACATTGACGTCCTCTAGGATCAAATTTCTTTCTCCCTTGTGTCAATGTTGTAGTATAGCAAAGACACCCAAATGTTCTAAGATGAGAATAGTCAGGTTTGCACTGGAAAAGGACTTCAAATGGTGACTTACCTTCAAGCAGAGGTGTGGGAATTCGATTTACCAAATAGGCTGCTGTAAGGACAAACTCATTCCAATAAAATAGAGGAAGGCCTGACTGAAATCTCAAAGCTCTGGCAACATTCATCAAGTGTTGGTGCTTCCTTTCAACCACACCGTTTTGTTGAGGGGTCTCAACACAAGTTTTTTGATGAATGATCCCTTTTGAGTTGTAAAAATCAGTCAATTTGAATTCAGGCCCATTATCACTTCTTAAGATCTTAACTGAAGTCTGGAATTGATTTTCTATCATTTGAATAAAAGTTTTAATGGAATGATTAACATCAGATTTCCTTTTAAGCATGTAAACCCAGGTGGCTCGTGAATAATCGTCTACAATTGTGAGAAAGTATTTGGAATTATCATGAGCAGTAGTAGGGCAAGGGCCCCATATGTCACAATGAATAATTTCAAGCACTTGTTTAGTCTTATGCAATTTGATAGGAAAAGGTTGTTTATGTTGTTTTGCCAAAGGACAAATGAAACAAGGAACATAGCCGAATTTCTTATAATTAGAAATAACAGAAATATCAGAGATAAGCTTCATCCTAGAGTCTGATATATGTCCTAGACGATAGTGCCATAGGTTGGATTGAACATCAGAACTGATAACAGAGGCAGCAGCAAGAGGTTGTCTAAGACTAAGGGCTGATAGAGTGGTCATGAGTGCAGTGGGTGAGACCTTGTTTAGCCTTAATCGATACAATCCATGCCATACTTCACCCTTCCCAATCGTCCTCCAAGACAAAAGGTCCTGCACAAAACAGGAATGAGACATGAAGATTAGACAACAGGGAACCTGCTGAGTTAATTTCTTAACAGATAACAAATTGAAATGAAATTTAGGAACACATAGCACATCTTTGAGGAGTATGGAGTCTGTGATTTGTACCACACCAGTATGTGTGGCTGGAACAATCTCACCAGTAGGTAACTTAACTGAGAGGGAGACCCTTGATTCGATGGAGGTAAAAAGACTGGTGTTGCAGATCATATGATCTGTTGCACCGGTATCAATAATCCATGGAATGGAACTAAAGTTCTGAGAGTGTGTAGGTGCAATAGATAGATAGGCTGCTTTACCAGATAAATCAGATTGAGGCTTGTTTTTTGAATGGTCGATGGTTTCCACATGGTTAACAGAGTGAGTGTTCTGTGAATTCTCCTTAGATTGAAACAAGGCAAGAAACTCTTCGTATTGTCCTTTGGTTAAAGAAACTGGTCTCTCGCTTTCTTCCTCCATCATACTTGATTGATTTGCAAAACTTCCATCCCTCCTTTGGACCATGTGTATCTTGTGACTAGGAGGGTAACCTCGTAGCTTAAAACACTTCTCCATAATGTGTCCTATCATGTTGCAATGTGTGCAAAAGGGAGGCTCAATGTTTCCTACCTTAAAGCATTTGTCTAAATTATGTCCAGGGATTTTGCAATGTGTGCAATATGGTCTATCCCTTTTACTAGTGAAATTTGATTTCCCATAGCTGACAGCCTTGATTTCTCCATGAGTTCTCCTGGTTGCCATTGCAATGGTTTCATTGTTTATGGTATTTGAGGTAATCTGCCTCTGTCTTTCTTGCTGCTGGATATAGGTGAACACCTTGTTTACTGGTGGAATAGGATCAAGCATCATGACTTGGGCCCTTGTGCTGTCATATACTTCATTTAGCCCCATCAGAAATTTAATTACACAATCACGTTGATGTCTGTCTACCAGTATTTTTAACTGTCCACAGCTACATTCAGGAATTGGATCATAGATTGATAGTTCATCCCAAATGGTTTTCAATTTACCATAGTAGATACTTACAGAATCATTTTCTTGTTCCAGATCTGCAAGTGCTTTCTTCAACTCATATATTCTGGATCCATTTTGGTGGGCGAATCGATCCTTAAGTTCAGCCCAAATTTCGTTTGCCTCGTCCATAAAGGCAACACTGGATCTGAGAGAGGGTGAAATCGCATTTTGAATCCAGGATACCACCATATCGTTGCATCTTTCCCATGGATCGAAGAAGGTGCTGTTAGATTCAGGCTTAGGCAGCTTTCCATTGATGAAGCCAAGCTTATTTTTAGCTCGGAGTGCTCGCCGGAGTGCTCTTGACCAGGTGGGATAATTTTCAGTAGTTAGCATGTCTGTAACAAGGATGGCTCCTGGATTGTCTGAATTTTCCAATTTGTAGTGATCAGAAAAATCAGAGGTTTGGACGGCAGATTCATTTTCACTTGTAGCAGGGTTCATTTCAGCAATGGTAGTCATTGCTCTGATACCATGTAAGATTTTATAATGAAACAAATATGATAATAAGCTGAATTACAGCTGAATGAAGATGAAAGAAACTTCTGAGTTTGTTTGGAATTGATTACAGAAATTCATCTTACAATTAACTTCAATACAAAGGCTAATAAATAGAAAAGAGGAGAGGGTAAAAGAGTAAAGACCTATCCTAACAAACTTCTCAACAAAATGGATATTGGAGCACCATCCCATGTGCTGTAACAAGATGGCAGGCCAGCCAGCTGGTGATAGGATGATCTCCTTATGAATTATATACAAGGTGAGCCGATATGCTAACTACATTATCTAAGATAAGTAAGTTATATAATAAGCAATCTACATTATAGATTCTAACATAAGATATTGAAAACTCAAGGCAGAAATCTATTTGACACATGTTCTGCTCAAGATTGTTCTGCCTTCATTTCTGCCTCCATTCCACTTATAAATTTGCTTAAAAGAAACTCATGGTTTGTGCGTGTATGTTTGTAAACAGGAGTACATCTTATTTTGCAATGGTAGCGAACTTTTGTTAGAGCTTCAAGTGGTTCCCAATAGAGTTATGTGGTATTGTTGTAATGATGCTTCAGCGGGAGACGGTTTGGATGGTACAGGGGGCGAGGTACCTGGTTCCCATGGGACTCAAGCATGGGCTTCATTTCATTTTTTTGCAGCAACTTCTTTTTTGATTGCCAAATAGAGCAATGTACCAAAAATATGTTATGAATTATTGTACCTTTTGTGTGTGGTCTAATGAATGATGGAAAAGATGTTATTGATGCTGGGTTGATACACTTTCTCATGTATAATGGAGTGAATATTCCACAATGTATATAGCATGGTTCAATTTCAACGCAATTTGTTTTCCCATTTTAATCATGATTTCTTATATTTATTTTGATGTCTATATTGGATATTTATTCCGGTAGCGTAGGAAGGCTATAAAAATGCGAATTAATTTTAAAAAACGTCGCGAAAAGACCTCTTTAGCAACGTTTTTTAAATGTTGCGAAAACCCCTTTAGCAACGTTTTTTAAATATTGCGAAAGAGGTAGCAACGTTTTTTAAACGTTGCGAAAGAGGTCTTTTGCAATGTTTAAAAAAGTTGCTAAAACCCCTTTAGCAACGTTTTTTAAACGTTGCGAAAGAGGTCTTTTTGCAACGTTTAAAAACGTTGCTCAAGGGGTCTTTTCGCAACGTTTAAAAAACGTTGCAAAAGGGTTTTTGGCAACGTTTTTTAAACGTTGCAAAAGACCATTCCCTCAACGGCAACATTGAACCCGACAACACTCGCTAACACATTGCAAAAGCGGCATTTTTTGGCCGCTGCAAAAGGTGTTTTTTGGTGTAGTGAGAAACAATAATCATTTTCTTAATGCAAACGCATAAGAACAATCATGCGAAGAGGTTGTAGTTTAAATAGAATCAAATTCTTGAAATGTTTGTTTTATTGACAGTTGAATATAACATGGAACATTATTTAAAAATCAAATACTCTCTCCGTCTTGTAAACATTTTGTTTTTATTTTCACACAAATTTAAAAAAACTTAAATATGAGTATATTAGAAAATTAAAACGTTAATTATACTTTTGAAAAGAAAAATGACATATAATTTGTGATAAACAAAAGAGAAAATCAATTATATCTTTGTGGGATAGAGGGAGTAAATTTTGTGTATTACCATCTAATTGAATCATGAGCAAGACATGCTCCAAGTGACACTGTGTGAAATTTAACATGTATCTTTCCTCAAATAATAATTTAAAAAATCTCCGTTCGAATTTAGGGCTTGTTTGTCAAAGAACCATCAATTTCAATTTCGATTTTAACAACACATTCTATGGGGACCTACAATAATTTTTCATTTTTTAACCATATATTTTGAAAAAATAAAATCAAACAAGATCTTAGGGAAAATTAATGCGGCTAACAATCTGGAATTCATTCAAATTAAATATTGTGGGCCATTCTAACGAATTCAATAACCAAAATGTATCTCACTTGTTGACCTCCAAATTCAGTGGGATCCAGCTATCTAAAAATCTCAACTCGTAGGAGGAAATTTGTTGAGTCGCTCGGGTTCTCCAAAGCAGTCGGGTCTATTGCTATTGTTAGGACAATTGGGGGCATACTAATTTACTAAACACAAAGACATAAGAAAAGCTCGTACTGCCATGATCCCAATAACCGAAGCCTTCATTGAGGTTACACTTGTTGAGGATGAGGTGAGGGCTATTCCACATGGAAGACAAGGGATGTCGGCCCATCGAGGTTGTTCTGATAAAAAGATCGATTTTCTAGGCTCTAGCTCTGATGCCCTGCTTGAAGTGGTGGCAGAGATGCTGCCTCATGACGTAGTCATACTCACAATTGCGTACAACAAATATTGGACTAAGAAATGGGTCGACCACCACACTTTTTGCTACGCCCCTGATTTTCTAGAGAGGCAGAGATGGCCAATAACATCCAATCTCTAGGTGTCAGTTTGGCTGCCAATGATCTACTGAGGGATCTTCAGAGGCATAAAAGAGAATTTTCTGAAATGCTAGCTTCCGTGCTAAAGACCGAGAATGAGGCTAAGGCTGCAAAGGACATAGTAGATACCATAAAGGCAGAGGTTCTCCTCAATGCACAATCTGTCGAGGCAAAAATGAACCACCTAGGAAAGGAGGTCCATGAATCCAATTTTGAGATGACGAAGTGAGCGAAAGCTTCAGACAACCATTGCAGACTGGCTGATGAGGCTTTGAAGGAGGCCAACAAAGAAAGAACCGAGCAGTTGAAGTGGCCTTGCTAAAAATGAGGTTCATACACTACAAGATCGAGTCCATTCTGCCGAATAAGAGGCCATGAAGAACCATATGGACCACTATGAGGAGATGGAGGACTACGGTAAGTTCTCCAACTACTTCTCTAGTTAGGGCTCTGATCAGATGTTGCAATGTCAATCAATTTAATAAAAGTACTTTGCCTCAGACAAACCACGAACAAACCAACTTCACAACCAAGTACTTCGCCTCAGATGAATAAAGGTCTAATAAACTGAATAATCCAATTACTATGCCTCGAATAAATAAAGAACTAACCAACTAAATAATCCAAGTACTTCGCATCGAATGGACTTGAACATGTCGACTAATATCCAAGTACTTCGCCTCGGGTAAATCATGAATAAATCAACTTCATTATTGGCTTTGGATAACCAAAACTTAACCAAAGGTAATTGGCCTCGGATGAAGTTTAAATATTTAACTTGGCTTTAAAATAAAATAAAATTGAAATGACCAACTTACTTGGCTTCGAACAAAATGAATTTTCCCAATTAAGGCCTCGAATGATTTCAACGCGGACTCTAAGCAGATTTTGAAGTTATAACTTGTTAGAATTGGGTTGCGACCCGAATTCTTGTTGAGTATTTGATTGGAAATACTATTGAATGAGTATTTGGAGTTGGTATTAGACCTGAAGATGTCTTAAAGGAGTCTGGGGTGAATTTGACTTCTATTTCATCACAAATTCTCCATAATTGATTTTACCAATTGTATTGGGATTTCATCTTATATTAAACTCTTCATTTATTAATTCTCCTGATATGTTAGGAATTCTTTGGTTATAAATATATGATGTATAACACATATTGAAATTGACCAATTGTCCAATTAGTTATTGGTCCAAAGAGATCCCTTGTAATTCCTTACTATTGATCATAGTGAATTTTCCTCATTTGTCCACGGTTTTCCCGAATTTGGATTTTCTCGTAAATCTTATTTTCTTTGTGATCCATTATTTTCATATTGCTCATATGATTCTCATTTGCATTATCGAACATTCCAGTACATAACAATTGTTGTCAGAGCGATTCTAATATCTTGTTTTGTTTGTAACAAATGGTACCAGAGTCAAGGTTTTGATGATTCTTGTGAGGGCCAAATTGTTTATCAAAGCGAGATTTAAACAATATTGATTGTCTTAGGGATGACAAATATGAAATTTGAGATTTCGCTTTTGGATTGCAATATCAAATTTTGTTATGGTAGATTTTTGTTCGGACACTGGAGGAGAAACAACGTAATTTTGCTGGTAAGAAGTGCTTGAATTTAGTTTACAGTTGTTGAGTATGCTTGGAGGGGCATGGTGGAAGAGGTAGAGTAATTTGGAGGAGTGTTTTGTTTAGAGAATTTTGTTTGAGTTGAAGAGTTAAATTTTATTTCTTGTAATGGAATTCGTGTCAAAGTGGAGTTTGTTAAAATTGGGTTGTAACCCGAATTCTTGTTGAGTATTTGATTGGAAATACTATTGAAAGAGTATTGGGAGTGGATAGTAGATTTGAAGAAGTATTCTAAGGTTAATTTGACTCCTCTTTCATTCCAAATTCTCCATTATTGATTTTATCCATTGTATTGGAACTTCATTTTATATTATACTCTTCATGTATTAATTCTCCTAATATATTAGGCATTCTTTGATTATAAATATATGGTGTACAACACATATTGGAATCGATCAATTATCCAATTAATTATTGGTCCAAAGAGATCATTTGTATCTCTTTACTATTGATTATAGTGAATTTGGAGGAGTGTTTTGTTTGGAAAATTTTGTTTTGAGTTGAAGAGTTAAATCTTATTCCTTGTAATGAAATTTGTTTGAAGGTGGAGTTTATTAGAATTGGGTTGTGGCCCGAATTTTTGTTGAGTATTTGATTAGAAATACTATTGAAAGAGTATTGGGAGTTGGTGGTAGACTTAAAGATGTCTTGAAGGAGTCTAAGGTGAATATTTCTCCTATTTCATCCCAAATTCTCCATTATTGATTTTACCCATTGTATTAGGATTTCACCTTATATTAAACTCTTTATATGTTAATTATCCTAGTATGCTAAAGATTCTTTGGTTATAAATATGTAGTGTACATCACAATATTGAAATTGATCAATTGTCCAATTAGTTATTGGTCCAAAGAGATCATTTGTTACTCCTTACTATTAATTATAGTAAATTCTCCGCATATGTCCATGGTTTTCTCGAATTTATATTTTCTCGTAAATGTTGTTTTATTTGTGATTCATTATTTTCATATTATTCTCATCTTCATTATCAGAGCATTCCAGTACGTAACATGACTCAATTCCTTGACTTTGTTAGTTCAATGTCTGGCAATCGTGGCGATGAGCTTGTTCTAAAGGCCTCTTCTCGGCCAAACTTGGTACTTGTTAAATAATAATAGAATCTGACTTGTTGTGATGGAACTTGGAAGAGCACTCTTAAGGTTTTTTTTTTTTTTTTTTTTAAGCTGAAGTTATGTAAAATTCCTCAATGAATTAATGAAGGCATACCTCATCAAGTCCATGGATCCTTCAATGGGTAGTCGAATGTATCAGAGGTAGCTCGTGCAGGTTAAAGAAGACAAGTTCTACTTAGGATATTAGCGGCTCCATTATCGAGGCTATTATAATATGACCATTTCGCTTGGAGATGTATCCTTGAGATGAAAAGAAAGTAGAACAATCATCTCGTATTCAAGGCAAGTCCCACTTGGGATATTAGCGTGGCTCCCATGCCAAGGCGTCATAAGATTCTTTAATGAGTTAACGTAGGCAAGTCCCACTTTGGATATGAGTTAACGTAGGCAAGTCCCACTTTGGATATTAACTTGGCTCCCTCATTGGTTTATCAAATTAAATATCAGTAGGTTGAAGGAGGCAAGTCCCTCTTGGGGTATTAGCTTGGCTCTCCTATCGAGGCTTTATAAAATCTTTCATGAGTTAATAGAGGGAAGCCAAGCCACCCTTTAGGACATTAGCTTGGCTCTCTTGTCGAGGCTATTATAATATGACCATCGTGTGTGGTGAGTAATCTTGTAAGTAAAGGAGTAAGCATAGTAATCATCTCGCGCAGGTTGAAGGAGACAATTCCCACTTGGAATATTAGCTTAGCTCACAATCGAGGCTATTATTTTATAACCATCTCGCACGATGACACATCTTGTGCATGTTAAAGAAGTGATGTAGGACGAGCCCAACCCACGTCAGGGGCATTTTTGTCATTTATCGCAATAGTGTCAGAATGGACTGATTGGAAACGGCTCGAAAAATTGGATTCGGGGCAGAGCCTGAGATCTCAGGATTTTAACCAAATTCCTTCATTTAAGCCTTTAAATTATTATTTTTAGTATATTTCGTTTTGATTTTCCACTATTTTTGGCACGTTTTGATATTTTCTGCTTTTAGGGTTTCTTGTAACATCTATATTAGCGATTTCCGTCATATTCAATGAATAATATTATTTGAGTTCCAGAAATTATTTTGTTCTTTCGTCTTCTAGAATAATATCTAGACTGATTCGTCAATTAGAATGATATGTGATTTAATCTTCCATCTTTCCTGCGTCAAGAAGATAAGTCTCACTTGAGATATTAGCTTTTGGCTCTTCAGTCGAGTCTTGCAAAGTTATCATCTCCCATGGTGAAGTATCATCCAAAGCAGGTAATAGATAAAATGATTTGAAACGATGATATAAAGCGGATCCTTTGTATGAGAATACTTTGTTGTTTGATTGAATCATTTAATAAGACACATTAATATTTGTTAGGAATGATAATTTACAACAATTGGTCAACTTATCCTACTTGTCAAGTTTATTGATAATATTTATGTAGAAGCTATAGGTTAAGGATGGGGCTGATCTTTCCCGTCCATGTCTTTTATTTTGTAAGTTCATGGCGTATTTCTTCTATGATGTAAAATGGTCTTTCCTAGTTGGAACCCAATGTTTCCCATGCCTTGTTCATGAAAAAATATGAACACTTTTCTTAGAACTAGATTGTCTATGCAAAATGACGTGTTCTTGACTTTGGCAATGTATTATAGGTCATCTTCCTTAGATATGAGGCAAGTGTAATTTGAGACTCGTCTCTTTCTCAACTCATCGTTTGTAACTTCGTTGAAGTGGATGAGACGAGGAAAAAAGAGTCCTATCTAAACTAGACTCATAGCCTTGATGCTATATGTCATGGAGAATGTCTCTGTCTTCTTCTATTAGTCTAAATAGCCCAAAAGCACGAGAGCTTGTCAACCCAAGAACCTTTAGAAATATCAAGCTTTCTGTTGATGGTATACTTGATGGTTTTATTGATAGTATTGACATGGACACATGGTCATTAGTTTAAGGATGATGTGGGATGGAGAAGTGTTACTTGGTCCCAATCCTTTCATCTAACTTTTAACTTGTTTGTTATTAAATTGTTGTCCGTTATCAGGGACTAGCAAATGAGGAATGCCAAACCTATAAATAATATTCTTCCTAGTGAATTTAGAAGTGTTGGTTTTAGTTATCTTTGCAAGTAGCTCAATCTCTACCTGGTGAAATAGTTAATCTCGACTATGGCATAGTTAATCTACGCCTCTGCCAGTGATTTTTTTTTTCTCGAATTTGGGTTTTTACGTTAAATCTTTTGTTCTTGTATTCTTTTCATCATGTCATATTTTCTTGTCTTTAATATTCATAACAAGTTGTATAAGTTTTATCACTGGATTATTGTAAATTGACTTGTTCTATAATACGTGCATTGTAGTTTCTCCTATGCCGAGAGTCGATGAGGTTAATATTCCATTTGAGAAAGGGCCAATGGCTTGTCACCACAGTGAGTCGGTAGGAGGGTTACTTTGGAGTGATGGTAAAGCAATGATATTTATCGTATTTAAGCAATGGTTAAGCCTCATTCTTCAGTTGGGCGAATAGCATCTTTGTCTTAACGACATGGAGACCCCTTTTGCAGAACACATCATTTTGGAGAATAAAGTATGCAGCTATGCATCTAAGTTTGTAGGCCTCTTCCTCATGTCCAAAAGAGTTTGACATGTGAGGAAGGCAATAATTATCTTCATCTATGCTGAGATTTCTTCAACCCACATATTCTCAGGTCTTCTAGTGATCGAAGGTCATTGCACATGCTCGACTAGTGTTATCTTTAATAGTTTTATTATTTTTATTTGTCAATTATGATAATATATTTGGATTT
>CM032640.1:17889606-17930032 GCA_019097785.1 Fraxinus excelsior
CGTTGCAACATTATACATTCATCCGTAGTGTGCCCATGATCCCTGTGAAAGTCACAGTACTTACTCTTGTCTCTTGTCTCCGGGGGAGTTCGCAGCCTGGGAGGCCATTTAAGATCTTTCATGTCTCGGATTTCCATCAGGATGTTGGACTGAGAAGTGTTCGACGGGTGAACGGCCTAGGCGATCCTTCCTGCCTCTGTTTACCTCGGGCATGATCTTGTCGCGCAATTGGCTCGTGCAACCTCTTATATTGGGATTTCTCAGAGCTAGGGGTGGCCCTCATTGCCTCCTCCATGTTGATGTACTTTTCTCCTCGGGTTAGGAGCTCCGTTACTGACTTCGGGGGTGTCTTGGACAAAGACATCCTAAAGGCCTCACACCTCACGGCATATGTTAGGGCCGAAACAGCAGCCGTGATATGGAGGTCGGGTATCTGTAGTCTTTCCTTGTTGAATCTCGTCATGAAGCTGCGCAAGGTCTCGTTAGGCCCTTGGAGGAGCTGCATGAGGGTAGCCGCTGTTTTCCTGATGCGCTTGCTGCTGGCGAAGAAGGCGGAGAACTTTTCGGCAAGGTCGGAGAATGATGATATGGAGTTTGGCTCTAACGTGGCGAACCAATCCCTAGCGGCATTGGTTAACGTTTGAGGGAAGGCCTTGCACATTACTTGATCCGGTGCAACCTGTAAGTTCATGACATCTGTATAGACATTCATATGGTTGATGGGATCGGTTGTCCCATCGTACTCCTTTATGCGAGGGAACTTGAACCTGTCCGGGAGCGGGTATGAAAGAACCTCTGGCGTGAATGGAGTGTTGGGGGCGAACCTCGCCATTCCTTTGGTATTCTGTCGTAGTCCTACCGTAATTCCATCTTGTATGATCCGTGCGAGTTCGCCCGAGTCCATGGTGACCAATCTCGAGGCCGAGGCATGTGGGGGTATGCCCGAGGCCCCAGACCCACCATTGTCGTGGGCATCACGGATGTCCCGAGCTCGAGCATCAGCCACGACACCTCCTTCCGACGCCGGAATTTGCATGTGTGCTGGTGCCGAAGCTTGGGAGGTGTTTCCTTGGCTGAGTAGCTGGGTCAAGGCCGCAACTTGTTGACGCAGCTCCTCGAATGCTCCAGCAGTAACCATTGCCGGTGGGGGATCTGACGCCCCTGGGGCTCCTTCCTGATGAACTTGAGGATCTGTCGCGGGCAATTGGTTCGGAGCGGTTGAGCTTGCGAGAGGAAGACCTGAACGTGTATTCACCATGACTTTTGATAGCGTTTCCCACAGACGGCGCCAAATGATGCTGCCAAAAATCGTACCTGTTGAATTCCCGAGCTTGATGACCGAGAACGACCACGAACGAGATCTTCCGGTACCTAAAACAAAGGCGTCGAGGGTTGGCCTCGTCGCCCCTCCGATGCTTAAGTCAGAGAGAGAATAGAGAGTATGTATATATGCTGGAAAATATGTGTAAAAAGCGTACCTAAATAATGAACGAGTATGACCTATTTATAGTAGTAGGTAGTGTAGTTCAAGTAGGATTCATTTCCGTGTTTGTAGGAGTGATTGTAGGGATAGGTGTTGGAACATAAATGGGTCTTTTACCTTGTTCGGAACGTTACCAAAGATAGGACTCCTTTCCGATCTAGGATTCCTTGATTGGAAGTAATCCTGGTAGGGTTAGGGACCCTTTAGAACGAGGATCAGCGAGGCTTCTACGGGGGGTGCCTGATATCCCGAGCACCTAATATCTCGAGGACTACCAACGTGATTCTGGGACCAGTTTGGGATACCAGTCCTCGAGAAGTCCCGATGACCTATGGGCCCGAGGACCAAAGGTTCCAGACTTCAACAACGGCGATATGAAAGTCGTCGTGCTCGAGGTCCAAAGAAAATGACATCATCACCGGCCATCTACGAAGACCCCTCCCCAGGCCTTTATAGCCAAACGAGGCCCAAGCCTCGTTTGTGAGGATATTGCAATGATGAGAATCTGTGTGATTGATTGATGTGACCCTTGCATAAAGCAACTCTTGTCTTGTCTTGTCAATGTAAGAGTATTTAATTGAGTATGTAGATATAGGGGAAATGACTTGATGGCTAAGATGTGATGCTCTGGCCGGGGAGATGAGGCCACGTGTACATCGATCCGACGATCACCATCCCATGTGTAACACTATAAATACCCCAACCATGTAATAAAAGAGGATGATGCAACTTTGAATACAAAATATACCTAATATCTTTGAACATACAAAAAAGCAAGATACACAAAATACAAAGACTAATCAGGTTTCTCGTAATCGGATCCTTGATCGTTTTACATTTTTCTTGCCGGAGCCTGAACAGAGCCATTACCTGCGGCGGGTCCCTTCTACGAAATAATTCAAGAGTCCTCTTGAATATTCTTCGGAACACATATGCTGATCGAGGCTTGCACGTGCATGTGTGGGTCCGGCTTCTGTTGACAACATTTTTTGGGGTCAACAGATTGGCGCCGTCTGTGGGAAGCGAACACTAAAAACCACGAGCAATCCCGTGGAAAAAGCTTTCTTCAAAAGGTATTGATCGGCATCCCCCTTTAAGTAGGATTTGTTCTTGAAAAAAGAGCAAGAGGAAGCCCCCAGAGTTGTTTCAAGGGATATGAGTTCAAATGAGGAAGCTCCTCCCAGGCGAAATAGGAAAACCGAAACTGAGGCCCCAGCGGTCCGACGCCGACCCCACCACCATCACAGGCGAGGTGGTAGGAGGTTGACGGCCCAGTTAACTAGAGAAATGGCGACCATGGCAGCTCATATGAGGAGCATTACCAGCCAGAACTTGGCAATGCAAGAATTGTTGATGCACATGCATGGTCAGGGAGGCCCCCCGCCTTCCCCTTATGTTCCCCAGGAACAATACAGACCCGACGAGGGACCAAGTCAAAGGACTGGCCCTCCTAGGCACCCGAGAGAAGGAAGCCCAATGGAAAGGGTCGTGGGAGTCGACGTTTCTTCCAACTACGCTTCTGACCGACCCACCGAGACCCCGTTCGACATGGGGAATGACTATCCTACTGAATACGAATCAGAACCGAGGCCCCAGAGGTCTGCCAGTGTGTTTGATAGACTAAGCCCAGCACCCAGGCATATACAACGCCCCCCACCTCCTGAGACTTGGCAGCCGGAGGAAAGGTAAGAAGATGCCCCCCGCGCTGTACCGCCTCGTCGTGGACACCTTAGGGAAGAAGAGGCCGGATACCAGGCAGAACCTTTTGGGCAGGAAATGCGAGCTCCAAGAAATAGACCATCGCCCCCACCTCCCGAGGCCAGGCAGCCGGAGGAAAGGCAGGAAAATGCCCCCCGCGCTGTACCGCCTCGTCGTGGGCACAGGAGGGAAGAAGAGGCTGGTAACCAGGCTAGACTGCCCCCACAACCACCTAGGTATGGAGCATAAGCTAATTATGATTCAGACGGTCCACAGAGATCATGTGATTTGGATGACGACGATGACAACTTGCCATTTTCGAGAGAGTTAAGGAACGCCCAGGCTCCAAGCCACTATGTGATGCCTAAAATACCAAAGTATGATGGGAGAGGCGATCCAGCGAAGCACTTGAACAGTTATAAGACGCACATGAGCCTGCGAGGTGCTACCCCAGCTGTGAAGTGTAGAGCATTCCACCTAACTTTGAGTGGAGCCGCAGAAATTTGGTATAGTAGGCTACCGCCAGGGAGCATTCGAAGCTGGCCAGAACTCCAAACCACCTTCCTGAAGAGATTCACTGTAAGCAAAGAAGGTGAGGCCTCTATCCAGCGCCTCCAAGACATGAGACAACAACCCGGGAAAACTCTGAAAAGTTTTTTATCCCGCTTTACGGATGAAATGACCTGCTGCGTCCAAGTTACAGATCGCGAGGCTCTATTCGCCCTAAGAGGAGGCCTAAACATGAACACGTTGTTTTGGAGGGATGTACAGAATCAAGATCCCGCTACTTACGATGCAGTGTTGGAAATGATGCGGCGGGAAATCATCAATGAAGAACTAATAGAACACAGGAATAGGGCAAGCAGAGGCCTACAGCCTCAACAAAGACAGCGCGGGAGGGGTCCAACCTCCCATTTGATGGATCAGCAATGGAGCCAACCCAGTGTTGAAGTTTCCCATGGCTCAGGTCAAGCGCTTGCCGCAGCCACCTTAAATGCTGTACCCACTTTGGCTTATGAAGATGTACCAGCCACTGGCACCCAGGCAAACCCGTCAACACAACAGGCCCCCCGTCGAAGACGAGGCCTGGGAAGAAGTTCAAACCAGGGAAGAACTAACTCCCAGGGGTATTGCACATATCACCGTTCTTACAGCCACGCCACTGAGGACTGTAGAGACATAGCCCTGCATCCTAGAAACCCAAGTCCCAGAAATAACAACCGGAATACTTCCAGGCCCAGGAGCAGGCCCCCTCCCAGGCGAGATCAACGGCCTGGGGGAGATGAGGCCCCTTCCCGTCATAGGGAAGCATCTCCTCGTGGAAGAGAACAGGAAAGGCATAGGGGCTCGGGGGAGCATCAGCGGAGAGGTCACCGAAGCAGATTAGAGGACGTCCCAATCCATGAGATCGACACAATTTTCGGAGGCCCATATGTAGGAGGAGAAACCCGAAACTCACAGAGGAATTATATTCGAGAAGCAAGGGGCCTTCCATTGACCAGTTATATTGTGGGCAACGGCTCTCGAAGGAATCAATCACATCCCATTGTATTCACGCATGAAGATTCGAAGGGTATTCATTACCCCCATTGCGATGCCTTAGTCGTAAGGGCCGTAATAGCGAGGAACGGATTGAGAAGGATGCTGGTAGACAACGGCAGTTCGGTGAACATTCTTTTCGGATCCACCTTTGATAAGATGATTTTGGATCACGAACTGACCCCTACCAGCACACCTCTGTTTGGTTTCACTGGAGACAGTATCATACCCAGAGGCAAAATTACCCTCGCTGTGGAGATGGGAGAACCCCCCTTGTCGATAATGAACTTCATGGAATTTTTAGTAGTAGACAGCAGATCTGCCTATCACGGGGTATTGGGGAGGCCTGCGTTGAAGGACTTGGGAGCGATCACCTCCATTTACCATTTGTGTATGAAGTTTTTAACTGATAAGGGGGTGGCAACGGTAAAGGGAGACCAAAGAGGAGCCAGGGAGTGTTACCTTAATTCCATAAGGAAAGCTGAGCCTAGGGATATGAATATGGTAACAGGCGCCTGTAGCCTTAAATTGCCAACACCTGATGAACTTGATCCGCGAATTACTGAAATTGATCCCCAGGCGGTTCCCATGGAAGAACTAGAGAGTTTCCCTATTGATCCAAAAGATCTCACCAAGCAGTTACAGGTTGGTAAAAGTCTTGCCCCAAGATTTAAGGAGGAACTTAAAGAATTTTTGTGCAAGAACCATGATGTCTTTGCTTGGAGGCATGGGGACATGGTGGGCATCGACCTTGGAGTCAGTTGCCATCACTTGAAAATAGATCCTAAAGTTGCCCCGCATAGACAGAAGAGGCGAGCCTTGAACCCGGAAAGATATGAGGCCTTGAAAGAGGAAGTTCAGAGGCTGATCAATAATGGCTTCATCAGGGAGGCCCTTTACCCAAAGTGGATATCCAACCCAGTCCTGGTAAAGAAGCATAATGGGAAGTGGAGAGTGTGCATTGATTTTTCTGATCTTAACAAAGCGTGCCCAAAAGATAGTTTCCCACTCCCTAGAATTGATCAACTAGTAGACTCCACCGCTGGGCACGAGTCCCTAAGATTCATGGATGCTTATTCTGGCTACAATCAAATTCCCATGTACCCAGGGGATGAAGAGCACACCTCGTTCATCACAGATCGAGGCCTCTACTGTTATAAAATGATGCCTTTTGGGTTAAAGAATGCCGGAGCAATGTATCAGAGGCTGGTAAATAAGATGTTTGCGGACTTGATCGGTAGCACTATGGAAGTTTATGTGGACGACATGTTAGTCAAAAGCTTGAAAGTAGAAGAGCACATAACCCACCTCAGCGGAGCCTTTGATATCTTACGTAAATATTGCATGAAGTTGAATCCCCTGAAGTGCGCATTCGGAGTAGCTTCGGGCAAGTTCCTGGGATACATGGTCCATCAACGAGGAATTGAGGCCAACCCTGAGAAGATCCGAGCATTAATTGAGATGAAGTCTCCTCAGAAACCCAAAGAAGTGCAAAGCTTAACGGGTCGAGTAGCCGCTCTCAGTCGCTTCATTTCGAAGGCCACAAATAAATGCCTCCCATTTTTCAAGGTACTAAAGGGAGGTCGGAAATTCCAATGGAATGAAGAGTGTGAAAAGGCTCTCCAGGGATTGAAGGGGCACCTAGGACAAACCCCCCTCCTATCAAAACCCAAATTTGGGGAGGTCTTGCAGCTGTATTTAGCTGTTTCCCTCGATGCTATAAGTGCCGTCCTGACAAGAGAAGAAGGATCAACACAGTTGCCAGTCTATTACATCAGTAAGGCGTTGTTGCCCCCTGAGACTCGTTATCCAGACATGGAAAAGTTAGCCTTGGCATTGATTACTGCCTCCCGCAAGTTAAGGCCTTACTTCCAAGCTCACACTATACACGTGTTGACTAACTTCCTACTCAGGCAAGTTTTGCAAAAGCCAGACACCTCGGGCAGGCTACTGAAGTGGGCAGTAGAGCTGAGCGAGTTTGAGGTCCTTTTTAAGGCTAGGGCCGCCATCAAAGGTCAGGTTTTGGCAGATTTCATGGCAGAATTTACCAATGCACCTATAATGGACGAGGCTATAGCCCCCGCCAACCCTCCTTCATGGAACTTATATGTAGATGGATCAGCTGGTGAAACAGGCTCAGGGGCGGCGTGGTTTTGGTAAGCCCTGAAGGTCACAAGTTGAATAGTGCCGTACGATTTGGCTTTAAAGCGACCAACAACGCAGCAGAGTACGAGGCCCTTCTCGCTGGCTTAAGATTAGCTAAGGAAATGCAAGTGAAGAGGCTCCATGTCAACAGCGACTCCCAGCTTGTGGTCGGACAAGTGAATGGCAACTTCACAGCCCGGGACAAGGCCATGGCTTCCTATCTCAAATTGGTGATGGGTTTTCTTCCTTCCTTTGACAAATTCGAGTTAAGTCAAATCCCACGCGATGAAAATGCACATGCCGACACTTTGTCTAAGCTTGCTAGCAGTAAGGATTCAGAATTGTTGACAGTGGTCCCAATTGAATACCTCACCAAACCATCCACTTCATCAGAAGCGATAATGTGGGTCGAAGGTACCCCTACTTGGATGCAGCCTCTCATATCCTACCTTAAGGATCAATCCCTGCCTGATGATAAGGAAGAGGCATATAGAATCAGAAGAAGGTCGGCCCGTTTCCTGCTGGTTGATGATGTCCTTTATAAGCGTGGGTTCTCCGCGCCTCTTCTTCGGTGCGTCGGAGGGGAAGAGGCTAACTATATACTCCGGGAAATTCATGAGGACGTTTGCGGCAACCACTTCGGAGGGTTGGCTTTAGCCAATAAAGTACTGAGGCAAGGATACTACTGGCCTACTTTGAAAAAAGATGCCCTCCAATTTGTCCGTAAGTGTGACAAGTGCCAACGTTTCTCCAGCGTACAGAGACAACCTTCCCAGGAGCTTACTACAGTGTCCAGCCCCTGGCCCTTTAGCAAATGGGGTGTGGACCTCATTGGCCCCTTCCCTAAGGGCAGAGGAAGCGCCAGTTTCGCCATTGTGGCCATAGATTATTTTACGAAATGGGTGGAAGCTGAACCTTTGACAAAGATCACTGAGGCCAACACCTCCAAATTCTTGTGGAAAAATATCATCTGTCGCTTCGGCATCCCTTACTCCATTGTCTCTGATAACGGGAAACAGTTTGACAACAAGAAAGTTAGAGACATGTGTGAAGAATTGGGAATCAAGAAACACTTCTCCTCCCCCCATCATCCCCAAGCTAATGGCCAAGTTGAAGCTGTGAACAAAACTATTAAGCATACTTTGAAAAAGAAACTAGACACGGCCAAGGGAGCTTGGGTGGATGAGCTGTCCCATGTACTTTGGGCAATACGGACTACCAACAAAACTCCTACTGGGGAAACCCCTTTCTCTATGACTTATGGCGCCGAGGCCATGAGCCCTGTTGAGGTAGGATTGCTCTCTCCTCGGAGATTGAGCTTCAATGAGATATCAAATGAGGAGCTCCGAAGATGCGAACTCGATTTCCTTGAGGAAAAAAGGAATGATTCTCAGCAAATGTTTGCTGCCTACCAAAGGAAGATGACCCGGTATTACAATTCAAAAATGAAGAAGAAATCTTTCCGGATAAATGACCTGGTACTTCGCAGGGTTTTCCTATCCTCAAAGGAACCAGGAGTGGGCACCTTGGGACCCAACTGGGAAGGACCTTACCGGATTGAAAGAGAAATTAGGCCTGGCACCTATGGGATCAAAGACATGGATGGCAAGACTCAACCCCACCCATGGAACATCAAACATCTCAGAATGTATTATCAATGAAGAGCTTCTGAATGTAATCCACCGCTGGAAGTGTTTTCACAGCCTTTGTAAATGAATAAAATTCTCGT
This sequence comes from Fraxinus excelsior, assembly GCA_019097785.1. Taxonomy (NCBI): domain Eukaryota; kingdom Viridiplantae; phylum Streptophyta; class Magnoliopsida; order Lamiales; family Oleaceae; genus Fraxinus; species Fraxinus excelsior. Next base: position 17,898,201 of record CM032640.1, read on the forward strand.
TTCAAAAAATAGGCCGTGTAAGCAAGCGTGGGAGCCTCGGAGGAGAGAGTGGAACCTTAAAAAGGCCACCCCGTTTGAACTCCGAGGCGTTTGACACAAGCCTCCCTTCGATGAGGCTGAACATCGAAGGGAGAAGCCCCTGCTTGGATGAACCATCCACCAAGCCAGGAAGCGTGGAAGCCTTGGAGGAGAGAGTGGAACCTTAAAAAAGGCCACCCCATTTGAACTCCGAGGCGTTTGACACAAGCCTCCCTTCGATAAGGCTGAACATCGAAGGAAGAAGCCCCTGCTTGGATGAACCATCCACCAAGCCAGGAAGCGTGGAAGCCTTGGAGGAGGGAGTGGAACCTTAAAAAAGGCCACCCCGTTTGAACTCCGAGGGGTTTGACACATGCCTCCCTTCGATGAGGCTGAACATCGAAGGGAGAAGCCCCTGCTTGCCACTAGGCTGGGAAGCGTGGGAGCCTCGAACGGGAGGTTGGAACCTCAAAGGAGGCCACCCCGTTTGAATTCTGAGGTGCACACCGCGAGTGCCCTTTCGATGAGGCTGAACGTCATAAGAAAAAAATATTTCAAAACTTTTGATAAGCGTCAACGTTTGGTTTTACTCCGGTTGGTTATTACTTTGATTGAGCCTTTTTATTTAATTGAAGTTTAAATGGTCATTACAAAACATGAAAGATAATACAATACGGGCATAAAAAGAAGTACAATTTTCATTCATTTAAATGATCCATTACAAGGAGGCTAAACGCCTTATAAAATTCATGACAATTTACAAGTAGGTTAAAGTTCAGAAGGAGGAGGGGGAACTGCTGCCTTGGAGGTGGAAGCCTCGGGCGCTGGAGGTGCCTCCACGGGTTGAGGGACTTCAGCTGGCGTGTCATCAGAATCAAGTTCTTCTACTTCGCCTTCCTCAGCCGGAGTCTGGGGAACCTCGTCTTCAAGGAATTCCTCTTTAACCGCAGATATATCCAGCCCCGGGTGTGCCTCCTCTATCTTCTCAAAGACCTCCTGGTAGGCCACTCGGCTCCAATACATCCAGAAGCGACGGTACTCCTCAGTGAGGTGAAAATTAGCAATGTAGTTCCTCACTGCAATTTCACCTGCTTCGACGACATCCGCTTCGTACTTCTTCACCTTCGAGGCATACCATTGGATTTCCTTCTCCATGAATTTACTGGCATCTCGAGCCCCAGCTAGCTCAAGGTTTGCCTTCTCCAGGGCCTCGGCAGTGACCTTTTGGTGGTTATCAGAAGTTTCCACCCTCTTTGTAAGAGCAGCCACCTCGCACTGGGCCTCATGGACCTCCTTCTTCATCGCCTCCACCTCGGCCAAAGCAGACTCCAGCTTCGCATCGTTTTCATCCTTCTGAACTCGGAGTTCAATATTCATGTCAGTTTTCTCCCTTAGTTCAGCTTGGACTTTGACTAGTTCGTCACGCGAGGCCCGGTTCCTTGATTGAATGTCTGACAGAACCGTCTGGCACTCCAAGGCCACGCCAAAAGCCCTGGCCGTCTGACTCACCAGGGTGGCAATGAGGTCCACAGCATCGCACGTGGCCGTAATTCTGCCACCTCTCCGTCCAAAATTTATTGAACCCCTCGGTGGCCCCCCTCACCTCGGGTGGGAGCATCTCGATAAGTGCGGGAGCAATCTTGTCCTCCCTGCCTCCCAGGAAGTTCCCAGACTTCCCTGGGGTCCTCTCAACTTTCTTTTTTGAGGCCTCAGCTGCCTCCGTCGCCTCCTTAATTATTTGGCGAGACTGGGCCACCAGTGACGAATCGATCGAAGATTGCATCAGTTTCGGCCGTTTGGGCGCTTCTTTCCCCGTGTGAGAGACAGTAGTCCCGAAGCTGGTGGAGGACCCGCCTCCTGGGCCAAACCTTCTCTTTTTGTGTTGGACCTCTTCGGCCACACCCTTGCCCTTGGAGGCTGCTGCCTGACCCTCCTTTCCAGCCTCCTTGGGAGCTCCCTCCTCAGCCTCCTCATTCTTCTCCTTGCTGAGGCGGTCCAACTTGGACTTCACATGCTTCGCCCCAGAGGAGCCGGGCTTCAACGTTTTCACCCCGACGGTAGAGGTGGCCCTCATTATGCTGGCCATATCAGGCAGGGCATACTCCTTTTTGGAAAATTTGTCTGTAAACATCAGAAAAGATTTAGAGCAGATGGCAGAACCCACTAATTCGTAAAAATCACCTAGTTAAATGGCGTCTTACCTTTGGGAGCCATCAGTCCGAAATCAATAAAGTATTTATCCTTCTCGATGAGGTGGTTAAAACTTCGGAGCCTCGGGGATCGTCGGTATATGTCTTCAATGATACCCCACTCAGCCTCGGATAGTTCGTACCTCGAACTGCCGTCTGCAAGGCAAAAACAAAAGATTAGAATTATGAGGCTATATATGAATTACAGTCAATCAAACCAACACTCACAGGCTTCGTAGTACTGGGTCGGCGCGGTATGGGCTGGGACAGCATCTCCCTCAACCCTCTGCCACCTCCCCGTTACCCAGAACCAGGACTCCTTCCACCCCTTTATGGAGGAAGGAAGTCCAACTACGAAGGGGGCATGGGAACCCCAAGGGGTGATATAGTACCACCCCTTAGAGTCCTCTTTCCCCACGACCCTGGCTTGGAAGAGGGTTTCGAATACATGAAGGGGCAAGTCCTCGCCTAGGGACACTTCCTTCCATAGGAAGTAGGTCCCGACGACTTGGCTCCACCCGTTTGGAAGGATTTGGGTGGGAGACAACATGAATGTCCTCAGCACCGCCCTAAAAAAAGGGTGCAGAGGCAGACGCACACCTGCCTTAAGCAAGTATTCGCTAAAGGCCACACAGTTTGGCCTCGGAAAACAGGCTCTTTCATGAGGGTCGGGGACTATTAATTCTACGTAGGGGGGATACGGTACAACTCCCTAAGCTCGGCTAGTTTGGCGGAGGTGATGTTGGATTGAATCTTGGTTGCCCCCCACCCCACCTCGTAATCTATGGGCTCCTCGGCCATACTGTACCACTCTCCCGAGGCCCCAGATACCGACTCCTCACCCCTCCTAGCCACTGTAACGGCCAAGGACCCCTCGACTGACATTATGAACTAAAAACGATAGAAAGAACTGCAGAAATGGTATTGAAGGAAGGAAAGGTGATCGAAACAAGGAAATACCTAAAATGCAAGAAAAAACTCGCCGGAAGGTTGCCGGAAGACCGGAAAGCAAGAATACTTTGAAAGCTTTGGAAGAATGATTCGCGAAAGTAAAGTGTGAGAATGGCAAAGTCCTGCCTTTTATATACTTATAATGGGCCTAGCCCTGGCCGTTGGATTATGAGCCCAGTTGATCTGAAGCGTCCACGATTGCATCATTCTAGGCCATGGATCCCAGACGATTCATACGCCAACGCCTCAGATTGATGCGTGTTCAGCACGAGCGCGTCTTCGCGCGTGAATGAATCTCCCAATACCACACGGCCTAATAATTACCCATGATGACGCCTTAAATGCGAACGGCTGTACGGTAATTGAAAGTCGTTTCGATGCCACAATTAGCATTGGGAATACGCAAAAGTGTCATGTCAAAGGCGCGAATCTCCAAAGGACTGCAGCTTCGCCTCGCCAGGCTTGCCGCTTCGCCTCGTCAAAAGGATTTCAGCCTCGCCAGTTCTAATATGAACTCGCTTCATCGAAAGGACTTCAGCCTCGCCAGTTCTAATATGAACTCGCCTCGTCGAAAGGACTTCAGCCTCGCCAGTTCTAATGTGAACTCGCCTCGTCAAAAGGACTTCAGCCTCGCCAGTTCTAATGTGAACTCGCCTCGTCAAAAGGACTTCAGTCTCGCCAGTTCTAATGTGAACTCGCCTCGTCAAAAGGACTTCAGCCTCGCCAGTTCTAATATGAACTCGCTTCGGCCTTAAACGATCTTCGGCGTTCGAGGCAACCTTCCTAACTGTTGTACTCTACGATTTCTAACTTCATAGCTGAAAGTCCACGTATGACATAAATGATTACACATGGACTTGGGGGACTATTGTTACCGGCCATCTACGAAGACCCCTCCCCAGGCCTTTATAGCCAAACGAGGCCCAAGCCTCGTTTGTGAGGATATTGCAATGATGAGAATCTGTGTGATTGATTGATGTGACCCTTGCATAAAGCAACTCTTGTCTTGTCTTGTCAATGTAAGAGTATTTAATTGAGTATGTAGATATATGGGAGAGGACTTGATGGCTAAGATGTGATGCTCTGGTCGAGGAGATGAGGCCACGTGTACATCGATCCGACGATCACCATCCCATGTGTAACACTATAAATACCACAACCATGTAATAAAAGAGGATGATGCAACTTTGAATACAAAATATACCTAATATCTTTGAACATACAAAAAAGCAAGATACACAAAATACAAAGACTAATCAGGTTTCTCGTGATCGGATCCTTGATCGTTTTACATTTTTCTTGCCGGAGCCTGAACGGAGCTATTACGTGCAGTGGGTCCCTTCTACGAAAGAATTCGAGAGTCCTCTTGAATATTCTTCGGAACACATATGCTGATCGAGGCTTGCACGTGCATGTGTGGGTCCGGCTTCTGTTGACAACATTTTTTGTGGTCAACAGATTACACTTTAATTTACATTCTTTCATGTAGCACAATCTGTAGGAATTAATGTCATGCTGGATCAGGGGCGAACCCAGTAAATTTTTCAGTGCGGACGGCATTAGTAAAAGTAAAAAAAAAATTATAATACAAACATTATATTAAAATGAAATACCTTACAATTGTTTTTTAGGAGTTTTCATACTTTGATATCTTTGTACAACCGCCCCATTATCAATCTTTAAGAATATATTTTTCTCCACATAAACAATAAGATTATCATTCATCCACTCATCAGTCATCTCCAATACTTGGTTTCAAAATTTTCCTCTGGGGTCTTATTATGTAAAGCTTTAGAGTCCACCCAGTCCAAACTCACTAAATTTAATAAACAGTTCTATTAAATCAGTCCATTAGCCAATCCATTCCCATCCCACCTCCTTCAACATAACGCTCTACAATAACAGACCTAAATTGCCCATCACCATCTCCTTCAGTTACACTTGGTTTCAAGATTCTCCCCAACCGATAACCACTAACCACTCAACAGAAACAACAACAATAGTCAACACTAGTGGTCATTCACTTCCTCTTTCCTCCATAAATAACTAATAAGTAAGGTAGTTAGTAGTTACCCAACAGCAACAATAAACCAATAATACACATTGCGTATACGTACTCTACACTGAGTACACTCTACAACCAATAGCACTATAGCAGATGCCAGATGAATCCAAATTGAAATTATAGAAAACTTACCTACCGTTATTGACTCGGCTACTGGGCGCCTGTGCCTGGTTCTGTGGTTTAGGGGACGTGCGAGTCTTCGACGGTGCATGGACAGTGGATGCAATGGTCGACGACGACGTGGATGTAGCATGTAGGGGCTGAGGAGTGAAGGGCGTGCATATTCTCTCTTGATGCATGGCCAGTGTATTGTGTAATGTAATGAATTGCAATTTGCAGTGCTTGTATCATACATTTTGGGCCATATAATTGGCTCACTTGTTTTTTTTTTTTTTGTATTGGGTTGCTAAAAAAAATTTGGGGCTGCCCAAAGCCAGTGCAGACAGATGCATGCACTGAGCCTTAACTGGGTTCACCCCTGTGCTGGATATCATTATTCTTATACATCAGATGTGTCATGTGGTCTTTTCATTTTTAGACTATTAGTACAATTTTTATTTGTAATAAATATAAATAAAAACAACAATTTAAATATTCAAATGCCTATATATATATATATATATATATATATATATATATATATATATATATATATATAGGTCCTGGCCATCGGTATCCCTGTTTTATCCTGATTGATCTGCTTATAAATTTACAATGGGAAAGCCTTTGATTAAAATGTTGAATGCTACGGAGACAATATAAATAAATAAGTTTGTTCCATCTTCTACGATTAAGTGTATGTTTGGTTGCTGTTTATAATTTATTTATAATCGATCAAAATTAATTTTTATTCATACTTTAGTGGAATTTACAAGTACTATCCATAATTTATTTCTATATATTTATAATCTAAAGTGATCATAAATATATTAAGTAGTTTAATCACATATTCTCTAAAAAATTATTATTAGAAAATCTATTTTACTATAAAATGGTACTAAACAAACCTTTGTACTGGGTGGTGACGTGTTGTTGATACCTATTCTATTAATTGGCATATTTGGTTGGTGTCGGATACTTTAATCCCTTTATTTATGGACAATTACAGAATCATAGAATGTGGTTTGTGGGACCAACACAGAGTGAGTAACCTTAGAATCTGAAAGAAGTATGATTGTCTAACTATTTTTGAACGTGTAGATTCCTTCAATCTGAAGAAATTCATTTATGATTAGGCTGAGTACTATATGCTTACATTTTTGAGATAATAATAGTAATAAACTCTTGGTCGGTCGATCAGGTTAAAATTTATTTTCATTTAACGGACAAACATTGTAATCAGAGAAATATGAGAACACGAACAATAGTTGCTCTTGTGGAAAAAATGACTTGACTAAAACATTACCTAATAAATGCTACCTTTGGAAACATTTTTTCAACTTTAAGTTTGATCCAAGTGTTATCTAGAGTGAAACTTAGATAGATTCAATAAAATTAACTCACGACTTACAAAGTGCAAATAAAAGATTTCAGATGAAACTATATGTGGCACTTCTAAATTCTGTAAGTGACGAGTATAGGCAGGGGTGGAACCAGCCGTTTGAAGTTGGGGGATCCCAGATTTGAAGATATAGAGATGAAGGGGTGGGGGTCACAGCTGCCCCCATTTTTTTTTTTTTTCATACCTTATTAACAAAAATACCAAAACAACATATAAAATAAAGTACAAATATTTAATTTAGCAAAATCATACATTATTACAAGTGTTCCTTTCGAGTTCTCATACTTTGAAAACGGAAACGAAAAATGAAATTGGTAGATTTTAAGATTTTTATTCAATTTGAAGACAAAATGGTAATGGTAAATACAAAAAGAACCAAAAAATAAAATAAAAAAATTGTCAAAATTTTGGGAGGGAGAGGGGGGGGGGGGGGGTCCGGATCCCCCTGCCTAGGACCCCCCCAGCTCCACCAGTGAGTATAGAGATATGAAAAATATTCTTAAGAGAATGGAAGAGAAAAGTTTTCTTTAGATATTATTGTTTTTTTATTCAAAGAACAAAGTGTTGACCTCAAAAAATGAGTCAATAGATGTCGGGCCTACTCTCGCCACGTCGAACCAATTTTGGTGCGTTTCTACCAAAGAAACGGTGAGAAATGAGGCAGATTTGGACGCGAGAAGTGCTTCACGGAGAGAGACAAAGATGTTCGAGCTCCGATTGATGAAACAAATGATGATCATGCTATCAATGATCACCAAACGAGGACTAAAACTAATAACCAAAGATATCACTAGAATATATGGAATGATAGAAAACAAAAGAGCATTGTAAATTATAAGATCATCTACTTATACAATTTTCTACCAAGTGTATGATGAAAAATGGAAATACAGGTATTCGTAAGAGTATTTGTCAATACTTATTCTTGATTCCATATTTGAGAGTTCAAGACATGAGAAGATGATAATCCTATCTCTCCTTTTTCCAACCCTTTCTAAGTTACAAAGAGGATTTATTTATACTGTCTTGGCCGACGTGGTATCCATTGGATTATAATCACCCGATCTCATCTCCTTAGTTGAAGCCTCACATCATTGTTTATTCATACAATTAATATATTAATAAAGGGTCAGTCGCCCTATACAATAGGTTGACACCCTAGCATTTTTTATTACAAATGTTCTATCAATTACTTTTAAAAGATACTCAAATATTTTGCAAGAGACAACTTCCGCTTATGAGCTTCGGATGAACTGAGAGCCTCGGAGCTGGTCTTCTGAGTAGGGGGCTTCAACTCATTTCTTCGTATCTTTAGGCAGTGTCTCAACCCAAGTGTGGTACTTCTCTAATTGAGGCAGTACCTCTGTATTTGCATAATTTCTTTGGATCTTGACCATCTGGGTCTTTGTTCACTTTTCTATTGACTTTATGTCCACATGGATTGTTACGTAGCACATTGGCTTAGAGCCTTGGTGGCGAGGCGTAACACAAATAATTTGAACTTAACATTGAAGTCAAAGTAACCACTAGAGGGGGGCATGTTTAATGGTTAAAGACGAATTCTTACAAGGGAAACAATTACAATCGGAGTAACCTTAAAAATAAATAAAGATTCATCTCAAAAAGATTTAAGGGCTAAGGCCTAAGAGCAAAGTCTAAAGCAAAAGCATATGTGTGATTTTTATTTTTTTTTGTAAAATGTGTGATTAAAAAAGAAAGAAAAGTTTTTGAATTTACATGTAATATTATTTTATTAGAAAATGTGATGCTGATAAGAAGAAAGAGAAAAATGAATTATAATTTAATAGGGAATAACGGGAACCAAACATGGCTAGTCAAAATGTAGAAGGTGGAGTTGTTATTACTAATAAAGATGCATGTACAAACTCCTCCAACTAGAATCAAACATGTTTTTAGGAAAATCTTCCCTTTTCGAGAATCGACTAATTGGTTGATACCATTGCAAGACACGAGCTATTGAGCTTCATGGACACTTATTACGACTACAGTCAGATTTTCATGTGCCTTCTTGATGAAAAACCACATTCATCATTGATAGAGAATAAGACAACCAAAAATTACCAATCTACTACATGAGCAAGACCCTTTTGTAGGCAAGGACACACTATAATGCTAAGGAGAAACCCACCTTATCATTCGTCATTACTTCCATTTTGAAGTCGTATTTTCATGCTCATAGCATCCACGTGTTAGACAAATTTCCACTCAAACAGGTACTACAAAAGCCAGATGTCCCTTGAAGTACTAATGAAATGGTCTAACGGTAGAGTTAATTTGACATTGTTTCAAGTCAAGGACCTCTATCAAGGAGCAAGCTTTTGTTGACTTCATGGACGAATTCACAAATGTCCCTTAGATAGAGGTGGTGATAGAATTGTTGGAAATTTACTTATATACGTACAATGGAATTTAAAATAATTTCAATTCCTATCGATGATCTACTTTGTGCTTTGATAGAAATCGTGATAAGAATTATACTTTTGTTGAATTCTGCAAACTCATTTGCTTATCTTGAACATAAACAATCATGATTTACAATCCACAACTGTCCAATTGTCCGATCTCCAATGAAAATCTATACAGAGAACAAGAATGAGAGAATTAGAGTTTCTCTTTTCTTATGTTAGCAAGATTCTGAATTATATGTTATGATTTCTTAAATCCTAGCAGCTAATAAATAGTAGTTCAAGTGGGCTTGGCCCATTCCTTAAACTTAACCCGATTCAATAATTAATTAATCTAATTAATTAAAGTTGATCCGTAAGTTAATTAATCCAATTAATTAACTTAGGCCATCAATAAGTAACCCAATTAATTAGTTGTACAAATATTCAATACTTGTCAATTAATTAATTAGTAATATTATTCTTCTAGCCCTCCTTTTGTAGGTAACTAACACATTAGATTTCTGATCATGATACTTAATGACATGAATTATTATTTTGATTTAATCAAAATAAATTAAAATACACATTTTCAATTTATCATAAACTCACATATGTTGTCCCAAATTGATATCTAGGAATGTGTCAAGACAATACATGTGATGTGAAATGTCACATGGTATGACAAAATCAAATATATTTGTTTATCGTGAAACTATAATCCCTTCGTCAATATAATCCAATCTATTACGAGATATGGATGTATGTCAATCTCAATTATCGATCATATTTTTCATCCCACTCTGAAGTCAATAAGTCGAAAACTCTTTTCGACTTATGAGCACACATTAGCCAAAGATTTCGTTATCAACGTAATTGAATGAAATGTAGATCATAATCTCTTAATATCTAAGAATGATGAATTATTTATTGATTATTCACATCTTTCATATAATTTTTGACATACCTGAATGATACCGTATTAGTGACTATTGGTAGAGCAACATCCAAAATCACCAAATTATGACTGTCCCCATATAAGGCACTATGATAACCTCAAGTCAAATAATCAATTTCACTACTGAACATTAGATATTAACCATTGACACTCAATTGTTATACATGTGGAATCTACCCATTGGGCCTCCAATGTTTTGTTCTATAACAAAACATCCACGTGTTTATTTCAGTATGACCACACTTTAGTTATAAGATCAACTATTTATTTCACAAGTAAAAAATAAAACATGTGGTCTATCTATAATAACGATACACATTTATCGTTATTACTTATAATGATGGATGATTTAAGATTCAATCATACGTGATCTGTATGACAAATCACAACTCTTTGTGATTAACAAATTACTAAAATTTGAATCTACGGACTCTATTATTCAATTTAATTGAATATCAATTAAATAATAGATTTTCCATAAGTAGAATGCATTAATTATATATTGAAAGTGTTTATGTCCAAAATTGATAGGACTTGGAGCGTAAAACTTACATGTACTTGTTGAGCCCTCTTCGTTATAGATCATCCAAAGAGGTGAGCTCAATTGTCTTGATAAGTTCGAAGGGCCATAAGCTTAATTGTGTAGTGAAATTTACTTTCAAAGCCTCCAACAACGCTATTCGATATGATGCCCTTCTAATCGGGTTTAGACTAGCCTGTGAAATGCAAGTAAAGAGGCTGCTCGTGAATAGTGATACCCAGCTCGTGGTAAGTCATGCCAATGGAAACTTCACCATGAGAGAAAAAAGCATGGAAACTGTTGACCCCAAAAATTGGTCCAACAGAGAAATAGTTCCACGTGTCCCTTTGATGGTTGTGAGATTATATTTTGTGGAAAAAAGGGGGTCGGCCAGAATTGTCAATTGAGAGATCCAAAGCGTTTTTGTATAAAATTTGCATAATCCCCTCTACAATGTTAAGTGTGTGCTTTTATAGTAAAATACAATAGTGGAGAGCCGTTAGATGATGGAACACGTGGCCTCATCCGCATAGCCGAGACCTCTTATCGTAGCCATCAATCAGTCATTCATAGGCCATTTCGCATTTAATGCTGTGACGACTTAGCAGCCCTAGGCCTGATATGTAAGACTAGACTTGACTTGTTTCATTAAGTGGAGCTACATATATAGTGAGTTGTCGCATCACCCACTTGATACAAGATCTAGCATGAGACCCTCCAATACGCCCACATATTTCTTGTCATCCATTGGGGCTCAGCTCTTCATAAGGGTTCGGACAATAGAGGTTCGACCAATAGTGGCTCGACAAGATAGGGGTTCGGCCAACAGTGGCTCGGCGCCAAATTTCCATGTGGGCAGAATGATGTGGGAAGGATCTAGGTTCACTTGCTGTGTAGTTTGTCACTTGATTATATTTAGGATTTCGTTGGAACTTGTCCACTTGCCACGTATATTTACTGTACGATTATTTGTACGAGTAACATCAGTGGGGTCAACAGATTGGCGCTGTCTGTAGGAAACTTACAAAGACCATAACCACGTATATCCTAGTGGTAAAAGCCACCTGCGAAGAACCTTGAACAAAGGACTAGATTCTTGAAAAAGAGTCGTTTCGGGAAGACCACCAAAAAGGGGCGCCATGAATTCTAGCCGCTAAGGTACGCAAAATGAAGGAAGACGACAGGAGGCTTCTGAAGAAGAAGTTCTCCGAACAAATGTCAATATGCACCGTCCCCATCATCGCCACAGAAGGGGGGGTACGGCCACGCGCCTAGCACGAAGAGTTGGTGAGATGGCAGCAAATATGAGAAGCATAGCCCAGCAAAACGCTGCCATGCAACAATTGCTAATGCAAATGCAACAGCAGGCTGAACCGCAGATGCCTCGGAATGAACCTTACCACCCTGGAGGCGAATATATGGACACTGCAACGTATCCTCAGAGGCGCGGAGAGACCAACCTGAAGGAAAGGGGATTGGGAGTTGAGGCTTCCAACAATTGTGCCACCAGCCACCTAGGCGGGGATGCTCCCCGAAGTTTCCCCCCAGAGTACTCCCAAGGCTGCGAATCACAAAGGTCGGCAAGTGTTTTCGACCGGATTGGGCTTTCTAGGCCCGGTAGGCCGTACCGAACTCCAACTCAAAGACCACTGGATCAAGATGAGGAAAACGAGCCCCAGGAAGTCCGACCTCCCCCTAGGAATAGGCGGGAAAGGAGAGAGGCCGCTAACGCGCGGAATCAGGTTGACGCAACCCCAAGGTATCAGGCCGATGGAAATGACTCAGATGGGCCTTGCAGGTCGTTTGAGATGGACGACGATGACGAAAGCCTGCCCTTTTCGCAGGAGCTGCGGAATGCGCCAGTCCCAAACCACTTTGTCCCCCCCAAGATACCCAAGTATGAGGGCAAAGGTGATCCGGCGAAACATCTAAACAACTATAAAACTCAAATGTCTCTGAGAGGAGCCTCGCCAGCGCTTAAATGTAGAGCCTTCCATCTCACCCTGACAGGGGCAGCGGAAATCTGGTACAGCCGCATCCCAGCAGGCAGCATCAGAAGCTGGCCGGATCTGAAAAAGGCCTTTCTTAACCAGTACTTGTCCAGCAAAGAGGGAGAGGCCCCAATCCAGAGGCTACAGACATGAGGCAGCAGGTAGGAGAAACCTTGAAAAGTTACTTGGCTCGCTTTACTGATGAAATGACATACTGCGAGCAAGTAACTGACAGAGAGGCTCTGTCGCCCTAAGGGGAGGCCTCAACATGAACACTTTGTTTTGGAGGGACGTACGTAACCAGAACCCGTCCACCTATGACGCTTTAGTGGAGATGATGAGAAGCGAAATTGTCAATGAAGAACTCATAGACCATCGCAATCGAACCTCAATGGGATTGCCACCACCCCAAAGACACAATAGGGGTCCTATATCTCACCTAGTGGACCAACAATGGACTCAAGCGGGACATACTATAGCTCCTACCTCCGGTCAGGCACTGGCCACCGCGACACTAAATGCGGTACCCTCTTTGGCATACGAGGAGGCAGACCCCCATCAAATTCACGGGCCGTTGAACTGGCCGAGAGGAAGAGGGAGAGCAAGGGCGAATGGTGTGGAACCTAGGAATAGGCCATACCATGCGCCCCACCCGCCGACCGGCCGAGGCATCGAAAAATACCAGTACAACCAGCGCCGAAATGAATATGGAGACCTCCATGAAAGAAATACCCGACCGCAGGAGGATTCCCCCACGCTCCGACAAAAGCCTCGATACAGCGGTGCAGGATGGAACTCCAGGAACGAGCCTCCTCGGAGAAAACACGAGGAAGACGGAAACAAGGCACGGGACCAAAGACCCAGAAGGGGGTCATCGGCTGACGCAAGAAATGCCCCTATCAGGGAGATAGACATTATCATAGGCGGTCCACACATCGGGGGAAGTTCGAAAAACGCCCAAAGGAACTACGCAAGAGAGGCCAGGGATTCCCCTATGACGAGCTATCTGATCAAGGGTCCCAGCAAAGAACCCGGAAACACTCCGCCCATTACTTTTTCACCAGAAGATTCTGCAGGAGTCCATTACCCGCACTGTGACGCTTTGGTGGTTCGAGCCGTGGTGGCCCGGAATGGTCTCAAACGAATGCTGATTGACAACGGGAGTTCGGTTAATATACTTTTCGGAACCACCTTTGACAAAATGGCGGTAGACCATGAACTAACACCCATGACCGCACCCTTATATGGTTTCACCGGGGATAGCATAATCCCGAGAGGAAGGATTACTTTGACGGTCGAAATGGGAGAACCCCCCTGCTTATGGAATTTCTGATAGTTGACCATAGATCCGCCTATCACGGCGTTCTGGGACGACCCGCATTGAGGGAGCTAGAGGCAATAACTTCCATACATCACCTTTGCATGAAATTCCCCACCAAGGAGGGTATTGCGACGGTCAGGGGCGATCAGGCAAGTTCCAGGGAATGCTATCTCAGCTCTTTGAGAAAGTCTGAACCCAGGAGCTTCAATATGGTGCTGGCAGACGTGGAAATGAAGGAAGCACCCGAAGAAGGGGACGCCCCTGAACAAGGGACCGACCCCCTGGAAATCGTCGAAATAGACCTAGACCCCAGGATCACGGAGTCGGATTCACGGGCCACCTTGGTAGAGGAATTGGAGCTTTTTCCCGTTGATTCGAGAGACCCCACCAGAACACTGCAAATCGGGAAAGAACTTAGTACTGAGACACAGGCCGAACTAAAACAATTCTTGCTCGTCAAAATTTGGTGTGCTGTCGTAGGCACCCAAAAATAGTCCTTAAACCTCTAAAACTAATGTAGTAGTGGAAGTAAGGGTCGATCCCACGAAGAGTGTGTAATTTAATATTTTATGCTTCGTACAATGATTGGGGGGTTTTTGTATGTAAACAATTGTAAATAACGCAATTAATAACAATGAAAACTAAATTAACGAAAACAATCAAAAGACTAACCTTGGTCCAAGTCAATATCCACCTTCGGAAATCCACAACTGATCATAGATGCAAGGATAATTCAATTCATATCTTGAATATTCACCGTTGGAATGATTTTCCTATTTCTCCTTAATTTTAGTTAGTTAGAAACCAGCGTTCTAATTAACCCTAATTATTAAATAACCCCAGACCAGCGCTCAAGATTCAATTTAATAACAGCTTTAAAAAATAGAGAAATCGATGAACTAGATAACACAAACACCAGCGGTTGCATTCAATCCATTTAAACATTCTTCTTAAGATTCAATAACCTCTATCGCAGAAAATCATCAAATCCTAGTGCTTCACAAGTTAAAGGAATCAAACAATTACGGATTTGATATTTAACTTAGCGGTAGATTGCAACGAATAATAAACTAGTAGGCCTCCTAGCAATTAAACATAATAATCATAGAAATAAGTGCAGAAAAATATTCAATACTCAAAAACATGAATTAAATTAAGAAAAACCATTTAGATCTCACAATATGTGGTTCCGAGGCTTCAATCTCCTTCGACCAAGTGTAAAAGTTTAGTTACAATTCATGAATCTAAGAGAAAAATAGAGAGGAATTAGGTTGGAGGCGTTCTCTCCCTTGTGTTTTTGCCTCCTTAGGTCTATTTATACTTCCCTACACATTCTTGGCCAATTTGGAGTCTTTTTCTCAAGTTTTCACGGCCCAAACAATAAAAACCTAAAATCTGTGGCGGCGCGCGGCGCTTGAGCGCTATAGGAGAGCGCTTGAGCGCTAGAAATCTGTCAACTTTGCGTCAGTTTCAGTAGTTTCATCATAACTTTCTCTTCCGATGTCCGATTGACACGATTCAAGATGCGTTAGAAAGATAACTCAAAGGGCTACAACATTCATTCAGAGATCATCTTCAAATTCGATCGTTTACCATGTCCACAATTGGTCTCAATATGATGTTGAAAACCGATGCAAAACTTTTCAGCTTGAAAGTTGATATGTGAAAATGTCTTGGTCATATTTCATCCCTTTGAATCCTTTCTTCATCCAATTGACCTCTAACACTCTCGAATCTTCATCACAAGGTTAGAAACAAGTTTAGAATATTTGCACTTTAGTCCTTGAACTTTCACTTTCTTCCATTTTGATCCTTTTTCACCTATTTCTTCCAAATTACGCAATATCCATAGAATTGCCACCTAAATCAAAATATGAGCGTACTGAGTACATTTTAGCACAAAATAATCATACGAGCACATAAAATAAGGAGAGAAAAATATGCATTTTACATTCCTATCACCAAGCTAGATGTATTCGCTTGGAGGCATGAGGATATGGAGGGAATAGACCCCAGCATCAGCTGCCATCATCTGAACATAGATCCCGAAGTAGCCCCCCACCGGCAAAAAAGAAGGGCCTTGAATCCGAAAAGGTACACGGCCTTGAAAGAAGAGGTGCATAGGCTTGTATCCAATGGGTTCATCAGGGAAGTAGTATACCCGAAGTGGGTATCCAACCCCGTCCTAGTCAAGAAGGCAAACGGCAAGTGGAGGGTCTGCGTTGATTTCTCTAATCTCAACCAAGCCTGTCCAAAAGACGGTTTCCCACTCCCAAGGATCGACCAGCTGGTCGACTCCACTGCAGGTCATGAACTTATGAGCTTTATGGACGCCTATTCCGGGTACAATCAGATCCCGATGCACCGCACAGACGAAGAGCATACCTCCTTTATAACGGACCGAGGCCTCTATTGTTACAAGGTGATGCCTTTTGGCTTGAAGAATGCCGGTGCCACGTACCAACGGTTAGTAAACAAGATGTTCGCAAACCTTCTGGGCGAAACGATGGAGGTATACGTGGACGACATGTTGGTAAAAAGTCTCAAAGCAGTGGACCATGTATCCCATCTGCAGGCCACATTTGGAATCCTCAGAAAATACCGCATGAAGCTCAACCCATCCAAATGTGCATTCGGGGTCGCCTCGGGGAAATTCCTGGGATTCATGGTTAACCAACGAGGCATCGAGGCCAATCCTGAGAAGATCGAGGCACTACTGAATATGAAGTCGCCCAGCAAGCCAAGAGAAGTACAGTGCCTCACAGGGAGGCTCACAGCACTGAGCCGTTTCATCTCCAAAGCTACCGACAGATGCCTCCCGTTCTTCCAAGTCCTAAAAGGAAAAAAGAGGTTCCAGTGGAACGAAGAATGCGAAGAGGCATTCCAGAAACTGAAGAAACACCTGGGCCAGCCGCCGCTCCTCTCCAAGCCAAGAAGGGGGGAAGTCTTGTCATTATACCTGGCCGTAAGTGCCAACGCTGTAAGTTCGGTACTCGTAAGGGAGCAGGATAACGTACAACTACCCGTATATTATGTTAGCAAGGCCCTTGTGCCAGCAGAAACTCGCTACGCCAACGTCGAGAAGCTGGCCCTGTCATTGATAATCGCCTCGAGAAAATTGAGGCCCTATTTCCAGGCCCACAGTATTCATGTAAAGACTAACATTCCCCTCAGGCAAGTGCTCCAGAAGCCGGACGCATCCGAAAGACTGATGAAATGGGCCATAGAGCTAAGTGAATTCGACATCTCGTACCTACCCAGAACTGTTGTGAAAGGACAAGCAGTAGCGGACTTTGTGGCCGAACTCACAGAGCCCATCGACGTCGACATGGATATGAAACCCGCGGAATCATCAACCTGGACGTTATTTGTGGACGGGTCGGCAGGGGAAAGTGGCTCGGGAGCTGGGGTACTGCTGGAAAGTCCAGAGGGCCACAGACTAAACTGCGCCGTGAGATTCGGATTTAAGACAACCAACAACGCGGCCGAATATGAGGCGTTACTGGCAGGACTAAGGCTCGCCAGAGAGATGCAGGTGAAAAGTTTGGTTGTCCGAAGCGATTCACAGTTAGTGGTAAGCCAGGTCAACGGCGATTTCACCGCCAAAGACAAGGGCATGGCAGCTTACTTAAAGGCGGTCCGGGGATTGATCCCTTACTTTGATAAATTCGAACTGACCCAGGTGCCCAGAGCAGAAAACGCGCACGCAGATGCGCTGTCAAAACTGGCTAGCAGTAAGAACTCGGAGTTGCTCAAGTTTATACCTATTGACCATCTTGCCGAACCCTCCACCTCCAAGGCAGAGGAAACAATGTGGATCACAGAGACTCCTGACTGGATGCGACCCATCCTTGCGTATCTCAGAAACCACACCCTCCCAGATAACAAGCAAGAAGCTCGGAAACTCATGCGTAGGGCCGCCCGTTATGTAATCAAGGATGAGGTCTTATACCGACGAGGATTCTCTTCGCCACTTTTGCGCTGCACTGGGGGTGAAGAGGCGGATTACGTCTTGAGGGAAATACATGAGGGAATATGTGGAAACCATACCGGAGGCTTAACACTCGCCCACAAGGTCCTAAGACAGGGGTACTACTGGCCCACCTTGAAGAAGGATGCCGTC
Source organism: Fraxinus excelsior (assembly GCA_019097785.1). NCBI lineage: Eukaryota > Viridiplantae > Streptophyta > Magnoliopsida > Lamiales > Oleaceae > Fraxinus > Fraxinus excelsior. Next base: position 17,916,243 of record CM032640.1, read on the forward strand.
CATTTTGTTAAAAGATGCGATAAGTGTCAGCGTTTCTCCCCCATACAGCGACAGCCTGCCCAGGAGCTCACTGTTGTATCCAGCCCTTGGCCCTTTACCAAATGGGGTATCGACCTGATAGGCCCCATGCCTAAAGGGAAGGGAGGGGCTAATCACGCCATTGTTGCCATCGATTACTTTACTAAATGGGTTGAGGCAGAGCCATTGGGAAAAATCACGGAGGCACATACTTCAAAATTTTTGTGGAAAAATATCATATGCCGTTTCGGAATTCCCCACTCAATAGTAACAGACAATGGGCGACAGTTCGACAACAAGAAACTTCGCGACCTCTGTGAAGAGTTAAACATCCGAAAGCATTTCTCCTCCCCTCACCATCCACAAGCAAACGGCCAAGTCGAAGCAGTTAACAAAACCATCAAGCACCTTCTTAAAAAGAAGCTGGATGAATCGAAAGGGGCATGGGTCGATGAGCTTCCGAATGTACTGTGGGCAATACGAACTACCAGTCGGACGGCTACCGGGGAGACCCCCTTTTCAATGACTTATGGGGCTGAGGCAATGAGCCCCGTAGAAATCGGCCTGCCATCGCCCCGGCGTCTGCACTTCAACGAAATCTCAAACGAAGAGATACGACGGGGCGAACTAGATTTCCTTGAAGAAAAGAGGAGACTTCGCAGGATAAACTACTGAGGTACCAAAAGAAGATGGCCAGATACTACAATGCCAAGGTTAAACGGAAATCCTTCAGAAGGGGCGACTTAGTGCTCCGAATGGTGTTTTTGTCCACAAAAGAACCTGGGGTCGGCTCTCTAGGCCCCAATTGGGAAGGACCCTATCGTATTACGAACGAGGTCCGACCCGGAACATTTTCAATTGAAAACCTGGACGGCAAGGTGCTGCCCCACCCCTGGAACACGGAACATTTGCGTGTGTACTATCAATAAAGCCCCGTTTATTTTGTGTACTTACGGCATGTATCTTCTAGTTCGCATCTTTTAAATCGCAATTCCAGTCATGTATGGTTCGCTCATCTTCACCAAAAGTTAGTTAAACGAACTCTTGATACCGTGTGTAAACTAAAAGGTATGTTGTATGGCGAACCCAGGTCCCCATCCCGTATTTTCAGTTAGGCGTACCAGCCCCTACGTCCCCGTCAACAGGAATCGTGATGGGCCTACGCTACGGATTATTTATTATGACAAGTTAGTGAAGCGCCCCTACGTTTGTGTTGCCTGACGAACCTATGTCTAATCCGTTTGATAAAGGAAGAACATTAAAAGTACGCAACTCGAGAAGATAACAAGAACACTTTTCATTAATCAAGAATTACAAGGGAAACAAAGAATATAAGACCTAATCTACGGCAACGGCGTCCTCCTTAGGAGGCTCGCCGCTGGCCTCCTTCACTTCGGCATCGTCCCCTTCAATCATTGGGGTCGAAGGCTCATCCGGAATAAACTCATTCCTTATGGAAGACAAGTCTTGGGGGACTGCCCCGGCCAGTCGGGCGAAAACTTCTTCGTAGGCCACCCTCCGCCAGTGAATTTCCAGCCCGTCATACTCAGCAGTCTCGTGAAAGTGTGCCACATAATTATGGACTGCCGCATCTTCCGCCTTCTTGAGCTTCTCGTCGAAGGACGAAACCTCGACCTTGAGCTCTTCCACACGAGCCGTCAATTCTGCCTTCTCCTTATTCGCCACCTCCAGAGCAGACGAAGCAATTCTCTGAAGATTGTCAGAATTCTCTACACGCTTCGTCAGGGCATTTACGTCGGCTCGGCAGAGGTGGACCTCATCCTTCAGCTCCTTATTTTCTTTGGAGAGGACCTCCACCTTCGACTCGGCTTCAGCCAACTTCAAGTAGCGAGCATCAGCGGCCTTTTTGGCACAAGAAGCCTCAGCATTGGCCTTGATGGCAGAAAACTCGGCATTCTGGGCTCGCTGGAGATAATCCTTTACCACCCCTTGCAGCCGCTTCGCCTCCATTTGGGCCGCAACCATGAAATTTTGGGAGCGAGCTTGCATTGCAAGTCCGGCCTCCATAAGGTCGGCAACGTCGCAGCACTCGGCGTGGTTGGAGTATTTTTCTGTCCAATACTTATGGCTGAGCCTGGCCGCCCCTTGGGCCTCCACTGGGAGCATTTCCATCACGGCAGGAGCGATTTCATCAGATCGCCCGCCCAAAAAATTCTGGACTTTGTCATCACTATGGATGCTAAGGTCCACCGTTTTCCTCTTCCTCCTCTGAAGAGGAGCGCTTTCCTCCGGTACTTCTCCTTCCCCCACTTTAATGGAAGCAAGGGGTTCGACCATTATGGGTTTCTTCAGGAACTCCCCTAGGGTCGTCTGGCGTTTCGGAGGGGGCGGTGGCCCCGTATTTTTGGTCAGGACCAACTTCCTTTTTGGGGGCCTATCCGTTGAAGCCTCGCTCTGTTGCTCCTCCCCCTTTTCTCTGTCGACAGTTTTCGAAGGAGGCGGTGGGGAGTTCGTCCTGGATAGGCGGGCAAGTTCGTCCCTCTGGCTCTTGTAGGTAGAAGAATCCTTGACCAGTGGTTTCCTCCTGTGGGCCTCCCCAAGGCTCCTCAGATCCAGGAGGGTCGGCTTCACGCGCTCCTTGCTGTCGTGTTGCCCTGCAGGAAAGAGGAGTTAGAAAATAGAAACAAGATATGACAAACGGTCGAATTGATGCATCTACCTTTCGTCGCCATCAAGAAATGGGTGACAAAGTAGCTCCTCTTGGCAATCAAGTTCTTGAAACACCGCCGCTCGACAGGGAGTTCGTAAATGGCCTTTATCACGGCCCACTCAGACGGCTCGAGACGAAAACGTTCCGCTGCAGCTGCACGAGTCTCACGTTAGTTCGGAGATAACAGAAACAATTAAAGGAACAAACAAACAGGACTCTAACTCACTGTACTCATGGTATTGGGTCGGTACTGTTATCTCTGGGACCACATCCCCTTCCACCGTCTGCCATCGACCCCTAACCCAAAACCAAGACGATTTTCAGTTCTTTATGGATGTTGGGGTTCCCCAGACGAAGGGGGAATGCGATCCCCAGGGATTAATACAGTACCACCCCTTACAGTCGACCCTCCCACTAGAGGCTCGGGGCTGGAAAAGGGTTTGGAAGACATGGGGGGACATATCCCCGCCAAAGGTAACCTCCTTCCAAAGAAGAAAGGCCCCTGCTAGTTGACTCCAGGCGTTGAGGACAAGCTGGGTAGGGGCGAGGTTGTAGTGCCTAAGGATAAACCTAAAGAATGGGTGTATGGGCAATCTTAACCCCCCGGCCAATATCGCCTCGCTCACCGCTATGCAACCATGCCTCGGAAAACAGGCTCTCTCTTCCTGGGTCGGTAGCAACAGCTCGATATCGTCAGGAATTCGGTACGAGTCCCTAAATCCCTCCAGTTCACCCTCCTTTATATATGTTGGCCATAAAGAAGCCCCCCACCTAATGCTACGATCTATGGGCCCTTCCTGCATCATCCAAGCACTAAAGGGACCCCCCCTCGCTTCCGCGATCCTCCCAGTAGGAATAACCGGGGGGATGCCTGCCTCCGCACAGATGAGGGCCATATCCGCCCCGGCAAACCTTTCCGCTTCCTCCTTTCGTGAGGAAGAAGCCATCAGAATTAGAAGACAAGGCTGAAAGTTAGGCGAAAGGGAGGAAAATACTTACGTGGACTCTAAAAGAAAAACAAGGCCCCAAGGACACGTTATAAGGAGCAAAATCTTCAAAAACGGCAGGCAAACAAAGGAGTTCGGACTAATACCTCAAGAGGAACTTGGTCGCAAATTTTTGAAAGTGGAAAAGCTGAAAAAGACAGATTTCCAACCTTTTATATAGGATGTGAGAGCGAGCCCCCACCGTTGGATCTTTCCTGCAAATTCCATCTGGGCCGTCCACCGTTGGATCTTTCCTGCAAATTCCATCAGCGCTTCTGGAAGCAATGACAGATGTCATTGAGGTTCGAAGTACACCCAGGGTTGGTAGCGGAAGAGCTCCCCCTGGACGACACAGGTCGCCTAGCCCCCGGTCCTACGCAAGGCGCTACCAATAAAAGACTGTCGCCTCTTCCGAGTAGGCTCTTCCCTTACATAATAAGGCCTCGGCCAAGGACAATTCAGCCTCTTCTAAAGCTGCCTCTTCCCGAATGGGCTCTCCCATGTATAAAAGGCCTCAGCCAAGGTAAATTAAGCCTCATAAGGCTGCACCCATATATTACGTGGTATGTTCAGATAGAGAGGATCCCACATTGACCGACTTAACTATTTATACTTCAAAGTTCGACCCGCACATGAATGTGCGACTCCAACTTGGGGGACTGATGTTACTCGTACAAATAATCGTACAGTAAATACACGTGGCAAGTGGACAAGTTCCAACGGAATCCTAAATATAGTCAAGGGACAAACTACACAGCAAGTGAACTTAGATCCTTCCCACATCATTCTGCCCACATGGAAATTTGGCGCCGAGCCACTATTGGCCGAACCCCTATCTTGCCGAGCCACTGTTGGTCGAACCTCTATTGTCCGAACCCTTATGAAGAGCTGAGCCCCAATGGATGACAAGGAATATGTGGGCGTATTGGAGGATCTCATGCTAGATCTTGTATCAAGTGGGTGATGCGACAACTCACTATATATGTAGCTCCACTTAATGAAACAAGTCAAGTCTAGTCTTACATATCAGACATAGGGCTGCTAAGCCGTCACAGCATTAAATGCGAAATGGCCTATGAATGACTGATTGATGGCTACGATAAGAGGTCTCGGCTACGCGGATGAGGCCACGTGTTCCATCATCTAACGGCTCTCCACTATTGTATTTTACTATAAAAGCACACACTTAACATTGTAGAGAGGATGATGCAAATTTTATACAAAAACGCTTTGGATCTCTTTCAATTGACAATTCTGGCCGACCCCCTTTTTCTACAAAATATAATCTCACAACCATCAAAGAGACACGTGGAACTATTTCTCTGTTGGACCAATTTTTGGGGTCAACACTATTAATTACAATTCTCAATAAAACAATTTTTAAGGGGCCGTTCTCTTTGTGTTTCTGTTTTGTGTTTTGAGTTTTGAATTCATTTTGTGCTTTCTATTTTGAGTGTCTGTTTTGAAATTGCTGAAAACTCGTTCTCTTTGTCATTCTGAAAAACTGTTTCTCAAAATAGAAAACTTGAAAACGCGTTTACTTTGAAATTTTGAAATTTTTTTTTCTAATATTTTATTCAATAAATTTTAATAATTTAATGTTAATCGATTGAAGAAAAAAATTAATGAGGTAACATTGCTAAAATTCTTTCGTCTAATTCAAATGATGTCTTATTTCTGTGTCCATAACAAAAAAAAATGCACATGTTATCTTCATCACATTCTTCGTACAAAGATAACAAATTTTTCGAACTATTTGATTTCAAATAAGGAAACCATTTTCACTCTTATGTGCAATTTATAACTTAAAAAATGTCAACATAATAAGCAACACGGAGTATTTTTACAAATAGGTAATGATCATTATAATTAATTCAACGAATTAACAAAATTTATAAAACATGTTTACACGAATAAACAAAAAAATTGCCAAATGTTCTAATTTCTGCCTATGGCTTCCTTCACATAAACAATTCATCACACACTTTGCTGTCTTCAATCCAAAGCCATGATCATCGCAACTTTTTTTTCGAATGGTGGTAATCACACGATTGAACACTACTTGTAAGATCGACCTGGGCATCCTCCATTAGCAAGATTCTGCTTAGGACTGGAAGAAACACTTGAACTGGCAATACTGCCATTTCCAGCAGATTTGAAAAGCTCTACATTCATTTTAGAAATTTTCTTGACTTTTTTCTCTTGGACCTGTTAAAATCAAAACGCAAGAATTAGAATCATCACGTAACTTAACTGAAACAGTTATAAACAACAAAAAGCGATCAACTGAAATTGATTATTCACTTTAAAATTGGGCAAAAGGGAGATAGCAAGTGATATGAAACCTTAATTGACAAAAAATTGATCATAGAACATAAAATCAGCAACACCATAATAGTATACCTTCCATTCAGAGTTTGGTACCCTTAAAAACCACCTGATACCAATCATATCTGCAACTGAATACAGTCCAAGGCCAGCAACATTTGCTAAATATATGAAAATTTAGACAATGCACTTACTACTAACAGAAGAAAACCAAGGCATATTGCCTTAAAAGTAAAATCGCTGATCTTAATTTGTACACAGAGACTAGAGAGAACAAGACATCTATCAATTAATAACCACAATCAAGAATAATGGCGAAAAAAGAAGTGAAGCTAGACATGTCACCTTCCAAAACTTTATGATTTATAATAGATGCTACTATGTTATATTTGTATTCAAATTCACATTCAATAAAACTAATCTGGATGATGCTACCTTCAAGGTGAGGACTTGATAACACATAGCAAACTGGCCACACTAAAAATAGCAACAGAGAACGTTGGGCTGCTAAAAGGGTCTCTTAATGAAATAGAAATCTACAAATTATACCAAGCTCTCCCTAGTTTAAGCATATGCCCAACACCCTCAACCATTATTGGAACATATACCCAAATTAATTGACTGAAAATAGCAACAGATGACGGCTGCTAAATGGGTCTCTTAATGATAGATAAATGTACAAATTACACACAGCTGCACCTATGTAATGCTTCTGCTCAAATTCAGTAACAACTATAACAGGATTGATACCCATTTTCTACCTCATTAGCAACAGCCTGGGCCTTTCTCCAATTATCCCCTATAACCATAACAAGATTGACACCCATTTTCAACTATAAAAACATCAGCTTCTTTACATACACCAGGCAGCAACCAGCACAACCACCAATGTGGTAAAACCTTGCTCAAAACTACTGCAGAACTATAATTATTGAAACTAAAGTAGAACATCAAATTCCAAATCCAAAATATAAGAGAACACCATAAAAATATATAACATGTTTGATAACTGATGCCAATGTCCTCGGGCAGTATAATCAATTTATTGACATCAAATGAGGAAATTACAAATTTCATGGCAACTGGAAAATTACCCATCAGTTTGAGTTCTTAGAGAGGTACCTATAAAAACATTAATCCGGCTGGAAAAATCTACACAGGTCAGAGAGAGTTTTAAATAGGGCAAGTAGTTTTGATCATAAAAACATATGATGCGACTTTCCAACATCTAGCTTGGCAGGACCAATCCACAATTAGTATAATCCACAATCCATTGCCGACCTTAGAATTTGATTACAAAAAGCTCATCCCCACCTTTTACCCAAAAATCCCACCATTCATCGCAATTTGCTTGCAATGTTTGTGCATCTTTTATAAGCAATTGATAAATCAAAAAAAACCCCCAAACTTGCAGATTTCAAAGAGAGAGAACTTCACCTTCACCCTGCCGCGAATGATGCCGTCACCAATGGGTCGCGAAGAATGGGTCCTGTGTTCACAGAAGAGTCGCCTCCCCATGCCGGCTTCGGTATCGGCGCATCTCCTTCGTGGGCGTCGACAAGAGAGAATCGGTGTCCAGAGGGAAGGAAGAGAGGGGATGAATTGGAAGAACGGGAAGAAATTGAAATTGTGGGAGTGGAGGCGTTACTGTGTTCAAAATGGCATTTTCCGTGTTTTGCATTTTTTCCCCTGTTTTTGCTTGAAAACGCCAAAACGATGATTTTAACATTTTGTGTTTTGTGTACAAATATTTTGTCATTTTTAAAAACGCGTTTTTGAAAATAAGAAAGAGAACGCGTTTTCACTGTTTTGAAAAATCGAAAACAGAAAACGATCCAAAACGGCCAAAGAGAACGGCCCCTTAGTTTCCCATTTTCAAATGGTTATTCAAATTTTACTATCTTTTTTAGGCTTTCACCAGAAATTCTACCTCTGGCAAGGCTTTCATAAAATGCTCAAAGCTAAAACCTTGAGGCACATTCGTGTGGCTTACAAACACGTGATCATTTGTCTTGCATATTCTGGATATTTTGTTATTGATCTTAGCATTTTTGGCCATTTCCTTGTAATCTAAATGTTTTGTGATTTATTTTATTTTATTTTCTTTTCTTTTCTGTGTCTTACTTGGAAGGGGAGGTATGGAAAAAGAAAGGAAGTGGAGAATATGACAAAGAATGAGAAGAAAGTAAGAGTGACGAGGAGGAAGATGTTGATAATTTCCTTAAAAAGACTTTTGTTTCTTGATTACCAACTCGAGAACATATTATTATTTTTTTTGTATTTTTACATCATTTTGAATATTTTATTAATCTTTTCTCGTAATTTGTCTAGAGACTTACCCATCGCTTCACAAAGATAAAATGCCTCAATACCCGACTAAGTATTTTTAAATTATGCCTTTTCTATTCCCCACAAGGGATGGGATCCCAATGTGCACATTGGAGATAATTTATTGTTGAAAATGCATTTCATGTATTTATCTAGAGGTGGCAATTGAGCCAGCGGCTCATACTGTTCACGTCCACGAGTCGCTCGGGCTCGTAAAAAAAGAGCCCGAGCACGAGCCGAGCTAGGCGGATTGTGTGACGAGCCGAGCCTACTCAGCTCGTCCAAGACGAGCCCACGAGCCGGCTCATGGGTATAATAAAAAAATTTAACGAGCCACGAGCCGCTCGTCCACAAAAAAAAAAAAGTCAGTGACCGTTTTGGTCCTCAAACGTTTTTTTTTCTATAAATCCCCACCTAAATCAAACGTTTTTTCCACCAATATCAATCTCTATTCTCTCATTATCTACTCTATACAATTTACATTCTCCAATCTCCATTTATCAATTATCAACAATATCATTCATTCATTCTATAATCATCTTCTACATTTTTACATTCAATTTCTATTATTCATAACAAATGGATTTACGATCATTTGTTGAAAATTTGTTTGGTATGGAGAACGAAATACAAACACTTGCCCAAAATCAATTTGGGAATGAATTATCCGGTCTCAATGAATTAGTATTTCCAGAAAATATTGAAGATTACAACGTTCATGAAGGTAGTCATCCAATTGATTTGGATGACGTTAATGTTGATCATAGTGTTTCAATTGATTTGGAACAAGATGAAGAGCCAACGTCAAATATTCTCGATGCAAGAGAGAAGAAAAAGGGGAAGAATAAGACAAAATGTTGGGACCATTTTAAATTGGTTCAAACCGGTCGTTTGGTCGATGGAATCCTGGAAACCAAAACAGTATGTAAATACTGCCAACAACGACTGACATGGCAAAGAGGCATTGGAACTACCCACCTCAATCGTCACTACAAAACATGTGTGACCAAACATGGGTTTCTTCCAGCTGGTCAAACTCAACTACAGTTTGGTTCTCCAGGCGCCAGTGGTACTACGCCACTTTTTACATGGATGTATTCAGAGGAGGAAGCTCGAACGGGAATGGTGAAGTTTGTTGTTGCGTCTGGGTTGCCACTAGCAATAGCGGACAACCAACATTTCGTGAATTACGTCAAAACATATCTTCAGCCGATATACGTTGGGGTAAGTCGAAATACTCTCCGTGCTGATACAATTAAATATTTTCTTCATACAAAACAACTATTGATAAATGATTTAGAGAAATATGGGGGTGTGATATCTTTAACTTCTGATATGTGGGAAGGGATTAATAAGAGAGGTTACATTGCTGCAACTGCACACTATATAGACCCACTTTGGGTCATGCATAAAAGAATTATTACTTTTAAAATTGTTGAGTACCCGCACAACGCCCAAACTATATTTAATGATATCATAAATATAGTTAAAGAGTATAAAAGCGAGAGCAAAATTCGTTCTTTTACGTTCGACAATGCTACCGTAAATAAAGTTGTTATCGATAAATTGCATAGAGTACTTCAACCCGATTTTGGTGGTTATTTATTTCATATTCGATGTGTATGTCATATTTTTAATTTAGTAGTACAAGACGACTTAAAACATGTTAAGGATGAAATTGATCGAATTATGAGTGCGCTTATATATATCACGATTACACCTAGTCGAAAACAAGTATTTGAAGAATTTTGTTCAGAAAATGGAATGACAAATACAAAAACATTTATTACTGACGTAGATTATAGATGGAACTCCACTTACTTATTATTAAAATCATGTGAAGGTTTCGAACATTTAATTACTGAATTTTATAACAATAGACATGTTAGAGATGAAGACGAAACTATCTGAATGAAACCGATTGAAATATAGTTCTTAAAAAAAAAATATTTGACGACATTTTATGATTCTACAAATATATTGTCTGGCATTTATTATCCTACAAGTTGTATGGTTCTTGAACGTCTTTATATAATTGCTAAGACTTAAAAATTTCAAAATGACCTCGATTTTCATGCAGTTATATATTCCATGGAATTAAAATTCAGAAAATATTGAGAAGAATTACCTATGTTATTTCCTTTAGCATGCGTCATGGACCCCGATATAATTTATCTGATACTAAATTTGTAATTAATAAAATTTCAAATGCTTTAACTTTTAATATACCTATTACTTATAGGAATTTGGAAAAAATATTACGTGAAATGTACGAATTATATGTTTCACGAATGTGTACACATATTACTCGTGTACCTACATCTACTCCTCCTACTAATCAAACAGATGACGACGATGTAGTTTTAGATTTATTCGAAAGCATGAACTCATATAGATTCAATTCATTTGCATATGTATGTGGTTCATTTGGTGGTAGTAGTAGCAGTTTGTCATCCACTGCATGTACTCAAACTTCGAGTAATAGTTCAAAAGCGTTGCCATTTGAATTAATCGATTACTTTCGTCATACATTGCCTAGTAACAAAGAAGTTAAGAAAAATTCAGAAGAGGTAATTAAATTTTGGCTAGATAATGAACGTCGATAGCCAGTAGTTTCTGCAATGCAAAAGATTTACTAACACCTCTTGTTAGCACTGTAGCTTCGGAGTCTGCTTTTAGTGCAGGGAAAAGGGTTCTCTCTGAGGTCATGAGTCGACTAAAAGAAGATATTTTGGAAGCGTTAATGTGCGTGAAAGATTGAGAATACGCTAATTATCGAATTCAAGATCAATATGCCGAAATTGCCTGTAACCAAATAAGTGATATTTAATTTCACCATAATCATCACAAAATTTAATTTTCATACATTTATAATATTTTTTAAAAAATTGTACACGTAATAAGTTGTTCGTGTACAATTTTTAACTCCGCCTACTAAAATTGAAGTAGCCGTCCCAAGCCCGGATAAAAGAGGAGAGTCTATCTTTATTTTTTATTTATAAAACATAAAAATGTTTGGAAAAATATATATTTAAAAAATGGTTTACAAAATGTCTTTATACTTTACATATATATATATATATATATATATATATATATATATATATATATATATTTTTAAGTTTAAGTATAAAATGGTAAACAAAAACACATTACTCAAGTAACTCAACAAAACAATTTTTGTTCTTATTTTTTAAAAAATTATAAATTTTTTTGAAAATGTATATTTAGAAATTAATCACAAAATGTGTATATATATATTTTTTACAATTAAACTAGTGTGTATTAAAAAAAAAAAAAAAGCCGAGCCGAGCGCTCGGCTTGTTTTGGGCGAGCCCGCCCAAAAGTCCACGAGCCGAGCTCGTGTTGGCATGGGCTGAGCCGGCTCAGCTCGGCCCATTGCCACCTCTACATTTATCATCAACTTCCGTTTTAGTTTTTGAGTTCTGAAAAAGATTAAGAAGTTTTGTTATTATTTAGTTATGGATTTAGACCATGTAATAAAATTCAGAAATTGGAAGGAAAAAAAAAAAATAGAGATACACTTTTATTATTGTTGCGTCATTAATTGAACTCTGAAGCAATTTAATGAATTTAGTTTAAATTTATTCTAATTCACGCAAATATATAGTGAGTTGGCTCGACTAGATACGATTGATTTGAACTCGAGAAATATAAATTGATTAAATTCCTCTAAATACAATATTAGAAATGGATCTCCAAAGCGAACTAAAGAGAATAACTATGGCATGACAACGTTAAGGTAGCCACCGTGACATATCCATTTTCCCGAAAAGGATGCTCTTAGATAGATAGTAGGGCATATATTTGCTCGACAAGAAGTTTCACGACAGTTGTCTTCCGGCGAGATAGTTGCGTAATTATTTTGATATGCACTTAATGTCTCTCAAATCAATGTTAAGGACATTTTTAATACGCCATCAAAAGTGACCATTTTTGTTATATTTGTAAAAAGTGACAAGCATCAAGCTCTTGGTGGTCTAATTGGAAAAAAAAAAAAAAAAAAAAAATCTCGTTTCACATCTTGAAGCGTAAATTATTTCGAATATAACAACATTTGAATTAATGAACTACCGATAAATTCATAGGTATGTTGATTCCATCTGCTTCAAAACATCAAACAAAAGTCAAGTTTTAATTTCCAAACAAAAAACTACTTTTAATCGAGCATGACTTCTTTATTTTGATTGAATAAACAATTCCAACCTTTAAGGTGTGAATCCACACAAAATTATCATTAATGGAAAAGAATAATAAATAATAGTGAGAATATCTCTCTGAACACCCCCTCCCCCGCCCCCCGCCCAAAAAAAAAAAAAAAAACCAACACTCGCGTCTTACTACTTTACTAATAAAGAATTTAAACCATGTAGATAAAGAGTAGAGTCCCATCCAATCCCTAAGCAAACTAGTGTCCAGCTCCAGGGCTTGTGCCAGATTCCTTAACTCCTTCAAGTGTGTAAGCATTAGTAAATTTGTTTCATTCGCTAGAGCTCGGACCAGAATCCTTAATTCCTCCAAGCGTTAGAGCATTGGAAAATTTGTTTGTGTCACTAAGGTTTGGACCAGACATTTTAATCCCTTCAAGTGTTTTTGCATTGGTAACACATGTGTCCTTCACCAGGACTCGGACCGACCTTTACAGCGTTCAAGGACAAAATATAAATTGAGGCACCATCAAGAGGACTGGCCTCGATTGCAAACATGACTGAAGAAAATAGCATGAGGACTACGACAAAGAAACTAACAAATGATTTCATTTCTCTAGTAAGAAACAAACCCACAAAGTAGAGAGGAAAAGAGAAGGTGAATGTGTTAGTTATGGATCAATGGAGTATTTAGAGAGCAATTTATACTGCAAGATTTATTGACTAACAAGGGATGAAAAGACTGCTATTATGCAATACCTACCATTCAAAGAGAACGTGAGAATTGAAATTTTAGAATGGGAATGGAATGTATTTATTTCTAAACGAAGTTGCATGTGAGGTTCATAAGCAAAGAAATTAAGAGATTGTGAGTCTAAATTGGATAGCATTTGTTTCTAATTCAGTTCTCCTACGGTTTGCATGCGTAATGGAAATTCTTCATTTTCGTGTAGTTCAATTCTATTTTGAGGAAATTGCACCATATGTCAATATTTGGCTTTACATTTACAAAAATGTCACTTTTTTTTTAAAGTCTTTTCAAGATTGTCAATTTTGGACATTTTTACCCCTCTACATAATTTAAATACCTTACACGTCTAGTATTAATTGAGTTTTGACTATGTCATAATATAGTACATTTGGAGTTTAAAAAAAAAACACCAAAAAGAAGATGAAATTGAAAACATGGAAGAGATTAAATTACTCCATTCACCACTCTACCACCCAAACGAGAAGAACCCAACTCCTCCAGGGAGCTTGAATCTTTAATAAAAGGTAAGCAATTTGCTT